>VXAC01003950.1:44194-54623 GCA_013399225.1 Rhipidura dahli
TTTCATGTCGGGGAGAAAAGGGGGCGGGCCACCATATTATTATTATTATTTTAATATATATATATAAATAATCTGCGGGCCTGTTTTCGCTCTGCAGGCTAATTAAACAATCCCTGATTGCAATAGAACTGGCACAGCAGCCAAAGCCCGGCCGCAGTTTTGTTCCCATCTCCCGCCCCAGCTGTTAAATATTAACCAGGCACGGAATGGAGGGTTTGGAACTTCATACAAAAGGTTTTAATTAGGGGTTGGCCCCCAAACCTGCCCTCCAGATCCAAGGAGCCTCCTGCCCTCCTCCTCCTCCTCTGCCTGCTCCAAGGCTGGACCCGGGGGCTCCACAGTTCCCCCACCAGGAGCTGCTCCTCTCTCCAGAGCCCACCTTGGTCCGGCTGGCAGAGCCCATGGAGCCCAGCTGGGCTTGGTTTTTATCATTATTATAGAATCACAGATGGGCCAGGGTCGGAGGGGACCTTAAATCTCATCCCATTCCACCCCTGCCATGGGCAGGGACAGCTCCCACTGTCCCAGGCTGCTCCCAGCCCCAGTGTCCAGCCTGGCCTTGGGCACTGCCAGGGATCCAGGGGCAGCCCCAGCTCATCTGGGTGCCAGGGCCTGCCCACCCTCCCAGGGAACAATTCCTTCCTAATAATCAAAGTAACTCTGCCCTGTGTCAGTGTGCAGCCACTGCCCCTCATCCAGGCAGGGCAGGGGCACAGCCTTTGGAGCCTTTGGCAAAAGAAGCAGCCCCTTCCACGCCTGCTGTGCCTGACCATCATCAGGGCACTTCCTGGGAAAGACAAACACCGGAGCAGCCCTTGTCCCCAGGCCGTGGGGTCCCACTCTGCCCTGTCCCCAGCCCTGGGGCACGCTGCAGAGCCCATCCCAGCCAGCACAAACACCCCCAGCCCCAGGAAGCCGAGCCCAGAGGGACCCTGCTGCCAGCACCTCACCCCCGTCCCTCCTGCCCTGCAAGGGACATCTCAACAGGAAACGTGGGACAACAGCAGTGGCCACCCCAGGGACACCCCACTGCTGGTCCCAGGGACTCAGCCTGACCCCAAATGTGTGTCCAGAACCCAGGACCCTGGCCACAGACCGGTCCCTCTCCCTCCCCACCCTTCCCTGTCCTGGTGCTGGTTTGCACCATCCCTAAACCCAGAGCCTGGATCCACCCCATGGCACAGAGCTCCTGTCCCCCCAGCCCCAGGCCCTGCTCAGCACCCTCTGCACCAGAGCACAAAGCCAACACCCCAGGAGGCTGAGTGTCCTGCTGGCCCTGATGTCCTTTGAAGCCACAATTTTGTCACCCATGCAATGGCTGAATCCATCTGGGAGCCTCACACAGCAGCACGGAGCTGACTGTTCCTGGACTGGGCAACCTGGGCTAATAATGAAATAAACACGTGGGTGAATTTATTGTTGCTGCCTAATTACACATTTTCCAGGCCTGGGAATGGCCACCAGTGGGCATGGAAAGCAAATGTCCTGCCAAAGCCACAAGCTGGACGATAAAAGCCCTTTCTAGGCACAACGAGCAGCTATGAATTATTAGAATTATTCATATTTTTGCTGCTCACCATGCCAAATATTGATGTGCCACCATGCCAGGTGCTACTGAGCCATGCAAAATGGTCCTTTCCTGGGCTAATGAACAGCCTGGGTCCTTCTGGGCTCCTTGGGACAGTGATAGTGGTGTCACCTCCTGCCCAGGACCTCCAACCACCAGAAAGTGACTTGACCACGTCTTTCTCCTTACAACTTTCTTCGAAACAATGTTGGATAAAAACCTCTCTGAGTCCCATTTACTGCTGCAGCTCAGAAAATTAAGCCATTCTAATGGAGGCTGAAAACCTCGCACTCGTTTCCTTTGGAAGAAAAATCTCATTAAGCCTCATTCACCCTATTTCATAAAAGTGCCATTTAAGCCACTGTTTTTCTCCAAATCCCGTTGTGCAACAACACTGCCCTTCTCCAATGCCCTGGGAGAGCAGGGACAGGGACTTCATTTACCAAATTACTGGGGATTGCACCTGCAGAGGAGCAGCCCACCCAAACACCTGCAGAACTCAGCATCCTCTTGATGCCAGCCACCAGAATGGGACATTTGGGGAACAAAACGAGGGGAGGGCGAGCTCCTGGGGCTGTGGGGAGGTGCCCACAGAGCAGCTTGCCCTGCCCAGTTCATGGGCTGCATGTCCAGTCAGGGGCTCTGTTTCCTCCTGCTGCCAACAGGGAAGAGTCACGGAGAGCCTGGGATTTGAAAGCAATCCGATGAACTAGGCAGGCGGTGGCAGGCACAGGAAGGTCTTCCAGAGCTTTCTTTATCTTTATCAGCTTCTGGAAGTCCTTGTTCACAGATCTACAGGGAATCTCTGTGTTCAGGTAGCAGCTGCAGTCATCAAGAAAGCGGAGTATCTTTGAATTTCCTTCTGATTTTCCAGCCTAAACTTGAATCTGAATTCCCAGGTTGAACAGAGGGGAAAATTAACTATTTATATTTTATTTGTTAGCCCTTCTGCATCTGAGATTAAAAACTCAGTTAAATGAGGGAGAAAAGGATTGCAAAAAGCTGTTTAAAGCAGTGTCCTCCAGCCGTGCTCAGCCCTCCTGGTGCCCAGCAAAGGGCAGACACAGCCTGTCCCCTCCTCTCTGGCTGCTGCTGTGTGTCATGTTCACAGGCAGCAAAGAAGCTTGAAGTCAGGTTGTGGCACCAAAAAGGAATAATTTTAGATTAAAAGAATCAGTTCACAGTGAAGCTACACAATAAAGAGGAATTAATTCTTTTTTTTCCTGCAAGCGTTTTTTAGAGCAGGTAGTGGGGGAAAAAAATAAAAGGTGGGAAAGAAAAAAGCAGAGGGGTTTTTAAGGCCTGGAGTGCTCTGGGAGCATTGCAGATGTGCCAGCCCACACTCCCTGGGCTCATCCTGACTGCACCCAGCTAGCCTGGCTCCTGCCTGCCCACAAGGCATCCAAAAGAGATGGCTCTGGGTTGTTGTCTTCCTGCAGAGCAGCAGGTCAGACACCAGCACTGTGAAGGCTCTGGGGGCTGCACCAGAGCAGTTCTGTTGGCCCCTGTAAGGGGCTTTGAGGAGGTGACAGGGGACCAGGAGCTCAATCCACTCAGATCCAGCAGCCCCAGTGCATCACTGCAACCTCCACGTGGTGCTTGTCAGGAGCCACAGGTCCTAAAGCAGGGGGCAAAGTCAGGATCCTTCACTGTGACAGGGACACCCCGTGAGCCAGGGCACTGCCTTCCTCATGGAGAGCCTCACAAGGCTGAGAGATGTCCCCACAGCCTGGGCAGCCCCCAGCACCAGGCCAGAGCACGGTGCTGCTGCTGCTGCTGCTGCTGCCTGAGCTGACTCTGCTGATGCAGCTCCAAAGTGCTCCCTCTGCCACAGCCATGGTGGGATCACAGAATCACAGAATCCCAGACTGGCTTGGAGTGAAAGGGACCTTAAAACTCATCCTGTTCCACACCCCTGCCATGGCAGGGACACCTTCCACTGTGCCAGGGTGCTCTGAGCCCCGTGCAGCCTGGCCTGGGACACTGCCAGGGGATCGCGAGGACATGGATGGAAATCACAGAGGAAACACAAAACAAGCATGCTGAGCTCCCTCCTCTCCATGCACACCCCTCACCAGCCCCCACCGGGGATCAAATCCCCTCCAAGACCCCCCCCAAGCCCTCCCCTCCCTGCTCTGCTCTCCATCCCTGTACCTGCCCTTCCCTGGCCAAGCAGAGGGAGGGCAAAGCCCTATTTACTCTCCCTGCCTTGGCACTTTAGACCCTGAGACAGAGTGAGCCAGGGGCTCAGGGTCTAAAAATCATTTTCCCAGCAGGAAAACTCCCCCTGTGACAGGCAGAGCCCAGGGAGGGCCCACAGAGGGCAGGATCCAGCCCCACGAGTGTGGCTGACGTCACCCCCTGTCCCCGAGCTCGCACTGGTGGCCACGTTGATAACGAGATCAAAGGCTCCAGACTATTTCAACAGAAGTGCTGGGAACAGTCTTGATCAAAATAAGAGGAAGGCCCTGTATACAGAAGACATGAGAGGTTTGCAACCCACATGTGAACCTTTGAAGTTATTCTCCTTTTTTTTTTTCCCCTTTTTAATAAACGAGTTTTACATCATTAGTTTAAGAGGTATGAACCCAATGGGCTGTGTAATCTCCCAATGCACGGGGCATTATCCACACACAGACATGCTTTTCCAGGGGGGGAGAAAAAAGCCCTGCCAGAGACATTCACAAATAAGAAAAGAAAACACACAATTAGTTGTATGGGATTTGAAGTTCATTTCATAAACCGACACACTTTTGTTACCGACTATCACCAGATAAGTCCGATACATTTTCTCTCCTATAATCCTTTTACCATTTCCATTCCCCCCTACAGACTCTTTTCCTTGATGTTTTGTTCAGTGCACTCCCTGCTATCTGCACATGCTTGCCCAGATTTTTCAGACTTGAAAGGGGCACGGTATCAGCATCAACCGTTCCAGGAGAGCTGATAAAACACACACGAGCACTTTGCTATCTATTAACATTTCTGAACTCCCTCCATCACCTGCACAGAATCGTGATTGAACAGAGGGTGGGGGCAACAGAGGTAAATGAGCATATTTATGACCAACTTCCCATGAATTATTTTTTCCACAGCCCCTTCCTCACCGTGCCCAAACGAGGCATCGCTTTCTCGGCCACCTTTCTATTTGACTAACAAGGACACCAGGGCTGCCAGGTTGAAGGGGGCTGGGAGCAGTCTGGAAGGTGGAAGGTGTCCCTGCACATGGCCCTTGAAGGCAGCATTTAAATCCTACTCATTTTTTTTAGTCAAATACAGATTTTTTTGGATGGAAAACTGAGCGCTGCTGTGGCTCCCGGGGATGTGCCCAGGATGCCCTGGCAGAACAACGAGTGTGGTTCTTGTGTGAGGTCAGTGGTGGCTCCTTAAAGTCCTGTTCAGGGCCACCTTCCTCCTTTTTCCACATCTACTCTCCACTTCTGCTGAACAGTGCTGATTCTGGGCTTCATCAGGGCACGGTGCCGAGGAGAAGCTGGACCTGAGGTGCTTTAAAGCCCAGCCCCTCCACACTCCAATGCTGTGAGTGCCCCTGAAGTGACTTTCAGTCCCTCCACCACACGAGCAACCAGCTCTACACAACAACTGCTCGTGAGTGGGACACACCAGACAGGGGGACAAAGCTAAAAACATCAGCACACACCGTGCCTGTGGCAGCCTGCAGCTTTATCTGCCAAACAGGCTGGGATTTAAGGACTTCCCTTCTAATCTGAACTGCCTCAGATCCACCTACAGGTGCCCTCCTCTTTCCCACCCTGGGCTCCCACATCGCCCTTCTTGGGCACAGGAGGTGACACAGGAGCAGCACCAGTGCCAGCAAGGCCTGAAGGAGATTCCATTCTGGGTTTTTTCATGGAAAGGGGAACTTTTTTCCAGGCATGCTCAGGGAAGCCCTTCTCCTGCATGCACAGAGGGCTGTCCTGGCTCTGGGTGCTCCTGGCTTGGGGCTGATGGTATCTTGGCCTGAGTGCAGAGGAAGGGGAATATACGATGTGTTACCAGCCTGAACTGATGTGATTTGGTTCTGCAATTTAATCCAGTTTGTTTTCTGGCTGGCTCCTATGGCTGTGTAAAAATGGCTCCTTGAAAACCCAACTAAGTATGAAGTGCACTCCCTGCAAATCTCGGCGAGGGAAGGAAATCCAAATGTTTTGAGTTTAACTATTAAACATAGTTTCCAGCTAGTGTGCTCAGAATTTGAAATTAAACAAATGAAAGAAACATGTTTCAATGGTTTTATGTCGGCAATAATGTCATTAACAGGAAATAAAGAAATTGGGCTTTGCAGCTGCAGCATGAAGTTTAACCCTTCCCGTGCAGCTCGGTGCTCACTGGGCTGCCACAGCCCACTCCCAGCCCTGCCTGCTACTGGGCATCCCAAAAAACCTTCCTGGACCTGAATATCCTGATCCACTCAACCCCTGAAGCACGATGGTAATGGAAAAAGCAGCAGGACAGACAATGGTTAGGAGAGAACAGGCTTTCCTGAACAGTGGAAAACTTTCAGATCATAAAGTCAAATAAAACTTTTCACTTCCAGGGGTAAAAAAAAAAAAAAAACCAAAAAACAAACCAAACCCAAGCCCTTTGTGCATGGTTATTTTTAGGTGTGCTGTCAGAGTTGAGTACCCTAAAATTAAACCTGCTTTGGTTTGTTTCTGCCTGTCCATTCGATTCTCAGAATTAAGGACAGTGAAGGGTGTGAGATTCCAGCCCCCGTGGTGCTGTCAGGAGCTGGGTGATGCCTCTCACAAGCTGGACCAGTCCTGAGGCCACAAAAGAAACATTCATTTTCTCAAGGATGCCTCTATCTCCAGGTGTGAAATGCAGGCTGGAGAGAGGAAGCTTTGCACGGAGAAAGCCTCACCCCCACATCACCAGACCTTCAGGTCACCCCTCCTGAGCACCTGTGTCCAAGCCAGCACCAAATTATTGGTGCCACTTCATCTCAAATCACATTGCACTGCTCCCCTTTATCCCAGGTTATCCACATTTTTTTAGTAGATCGTATCTTCCTCTGCCAAAGCCCTATTGATTGTATGAAAAGGTGTTTTCTTCCACTGTGGGAACCTCCACCATAATCCTTAAATAATTAATATTGGCAGCTTTGTTTTCCCTTTTCATTAAAAGGAAGGGAAACTTGGTGAGTGTGAGGTCGGTCTCTCTCCTGGCTAGACCCAAAAAGGCTGCTTGGACATACATTTCATTAATGATTTTTTTTTCTTTTTACTAAAAATGTTCATGCTGGGGGAGAGACCATCAAAACACTGTTTTGGTCTTTTCTTCTTTTGCTTTCTAATCCTTTCACAGGAGCCTGGCAATTGCCCAGTATCCTTTCTCCCCACAAGAAACTGGGGGGACTGAGAACCTCACACTACTGAAAATCAGGAGAAACTGAAGTATTATTGGACAACATCCCCATTTCTGCATCCCCAGTCCCAAAGCAGCTTCTGGGCTTTTCCCTCTTTTTTCCAGCGGGCCAAAAATTAGAACACTTTTTTTCTTTTCTTCTTCTTTTTTTTTTTTTTTTAATATTTGAAAGCAAATCTAACTTGAATCTCCTGTTATCCTGAGAGCACCTTCCAGGCCCTTTCACATCACAACCCAGAGTTCTCCCCCCTCCTTTTTTGGTAGCATTCACAGGTGTCTGGATAATCATTTCCCTTAGAAGCCAAATATTCCTCCAAGAGCCCTTCAGCTCATGGGACTGAGGAACAAAACCCACCCCCAGGAGGGTCCTCTGGCACTGGAGCAGCTCCCACCTTGCTGTTACCACCCTGGAAAAGGCCAGCACACCCCCTGCCCATGTCTAATCAAAGGCCTGCTAATCAAACATGCAGATGAGCTCATTAATGGTGACGCAGTGGGAGCCCCTGACGGGGATGCTGATGGTGGCAGGAAGCACCGAGGGGAGCAGGAGGCTGCTGTCACCTCCTCAGTCCCAGCTGCTGCTTCCTGAGATAAGTCTGGTCTGTAACAGGAACATTTCCACCTGGGGGAAGCCCTAAAAACTCCTAGAAAGCAGGAAAAGCTGAAATCCTGCTGTGGGTACCACAGAGTCAGGCTGGCTATGGAACAACCACGCTGCTGTGGGGCTTCACACCTCCAAAAAACACTGGTGCTGAGCAGTTTGCCAGAGATACATTTAGGGTCTCCGTTTAGGTATTCCATTCACCTCTGGGCATGGGATGGAAATAAAAGCTTCCACACAAGCCCCTTGCAAGCTGGAAGGAGAGCACTCCCCTCATCTTAATCACGGATGAAGGGGTTTGCTTGGAAATGGAAAATAAAACTTTGGAAATCGTGGAAATAACACTTTGATATGATCCCCATCCCGTGCCTGGATTCTTAAATTAATTAAGAGCCCTGCCACGATGTGTCTGTCCCACTGAAGCCCTTTGGGATGATGCTCAGCTCCCTGGAAAATGGGGCACCTCCCGGGGGATGGCACAGGAGGGGCAGCGGCTACAGTGGAACAAACTGGCCACAGGGCAGCGATTTCTGAGCACATTTTGTGCAGGTCCAGGTCTGCAAGGGCTTGCCTTGGGCATCTGCAACATGTGTTTTAGTGCTGGATCCCATTCATCCTCTGATAATGGACTCAAGGAAAGAAACGCTGAAATAGCTGATTATTCTTCTCACCATAACTTCAGACAATAAAGTCAGATAAATTCCATAGATTTAAGCAATGCACCATTGTCCTTTCATTACACAGGCACATGCCCCAGCCAAGAACAGAGAGAGCAGCTTATATTATTAAATTGATTTCAGCTCATGGGGAATGTAATATCGGAGCAGGCTCAAAACAGAGTTATTTAATACATTTAAAAGGATGTGGTTTCCACAGGCTCAGACACGCTGACATCTGCTCTTGAAGTGAACACGGATAATGAGGCTCTCCTGTGATACACCTGACACCAGCCAGCACTGGGAATGTGGATCTGTCACTCGTGGCTCCAAGTGAGGTGACAAAAATCTGGGGTCGGTCCCCCAGCCCTGGCCTTCAGCCCGAGCAAACCCAGCGTGCTGCAGCTGGGACAGCTCTGCACCTCCAGACTGCAGCAGGGGGGGTTTTGAGCTGTCACAGGAGGACCACCCCAGCCCTGGCAGTGCCCAAGGCCAGGTTGGACAGGGCTTGGAGCACCCTGGGACAGGGGAAGGTGTCCCAGCCCATGGCAGGGGGTGGAAATGGATCAGCTTTAGGGTCTCTTCCCATCCAACCCATTCCATGATTCTGTGAGCACTGGAGCAGCTGCAGTCACAGCTGAGACACTGTTAAACACCCTGGAGCCAGAGCCAGCCCTTTGTCCTGGAGTGCACTAAAATAATAACCTGCCTAATACTGCTATTACACCCATGCAAAGCAGGAGGAAAAGATTACACCATTACAAAACCTGCTGTGCACCAGTAAGAAAAAGAAATATTCTGAGTAATTCTTCTTCTCTCGAATGATTTTACAGAGGCTGAAACAGCTGGGGAGGTTCTCCCTGACCACTGAAGCTGCACAGAGCCTGGGCACCCGCTGAAGTGGCAGCAGCCCCTCTGCAGAGGGGAGCAGGGATGTGATTTTTGGCAGCAGGACCAGCCCGTTTCCTTGGGCCACCCCCTTCATTGTGAATACTTCAGGCATTAGCTCAGGGAACTCACCCAGCTAAAAATAACCCTTCCTGCACAAAAAATAGACAAAGAAAATGGCTATTTATACCCTGGATCAATTCCTGGGCTCATTCACCATGTGGCCCCTGGGATCAGGCACCCAGCAAACCCAGCCCGGGGTGACCACGGGCACAGCCCCGGGCACAGGGGGGACACACTGACCCCACAGGGCTGTGAACCAGCTCAGCACCCACAGATGACCTTTATTCCTGGGATTATCAGGGTCTGGACATGGGAGAACTGAGGGTGTTTTTATCATTTTCATTGTAGTCTCTCTGTGTTTGCAGTTTATAAATACATTTTTTTAGGTGGCTGGCTCCCCTCCCAGCTGAGTCAGGGCTGTTCCTCTGTGTGCTGTTTCCAAATCTTGGGTTGAAGTGCCACAGAAAGCCAAAGGGCCAGCTCCAAATGCCCAAAGAGAAACAGAGAAGAAGCCAAATAGTTTGATAAAACTCAGGGAGAATGATCCATCCTCATCTGCCTCAGCAGACAAGTTTAAATATGGATAAAGACAGTTGGAGTAATAGAGATGCATTTTTTTCCCCCTTGTTGTTTTCTGTTTTGACTTCTTTGGGATCATTCAAAGGGAGGTTCAGGCTTTGATCTTCTCTATTGGCAATATTTTCTTCATCTAGGTTTTTATAGTTTGAGAAGAGATGTTACATGCTCGCAAGAGAGACTATCAATATGATGTGGGCCTGAACAAAAAACCTGGTGTCAGGTTCTCCATTTGGAGTGTTACCTCAACCTTTGAAGTTTGTAATGATTCAAAAGCATCTAGAGCTGCTACAAATGTTAATAAAATTAAAGCCATCTGAAAGTGAGGCTTGCATGTGCCTTTGAAAGTAGGTCTGTGATCACTTATTACCCTCAATTACCTTGTTGTCCACTCTTTTAGCTCGAGGTTAAACTCTTAACACTTTGCTTTGAAGTGGTTATCCTTTTATCTATGACCGGACTGAGGAATTTAAGGGCAATAATCAATGAGAGCTTCATAAGAATAAAGGGGAGACAAGGCAAGGAAAAGAGGTGTGAATGTGCCCTTAAAGGCTGGCTGGGGGTTCGGGGGGCTGGGGGGACACCGAGCTCTGCCCGGAGCCTCGGGAAGGAAAAGAAAAAAGGGAAAAAATAAGGGAAAAATGAGACAAAAAAAAAAGGGGGGGAATTAAAAAAAAAAAAAAAAAAAAC
>VXAC01003950.1:54641-140564 GCA_013399225.1 Rhipidura dahli
ATTAAAAAAAAAAAAAAAAAAAGCAACTCCCAAATCACAGCTAAAAACAAAGCAAAAGCACCAACCCGGGGTGGGGCTGGGCGTGCGGAGCACGGAGAGGTGAAGCCTCATCAAAGGCGCAGAGAGATACGATTAAAGAATTGCCTTAATCACGGCTTTGATGTTGGCCACGGCAGCTCCCGGCACGGACGGGGCTCGGGATGGGTGCCCTGGGATGGGTGCCCTGGGATGGGAACCCTGCCCGGCCCCAGCAGTGACCCCCACCCCAAAGCAAGAGGACCCCGCGCCCAGCGCTGGCACCGGGCGATGCTCAGCGGGACACGGGCGACTCCTTCTCGGCAAGGATTCCATCCCATAGGGTGCCCCAGAGGGAATCCTTCCCCGGGAGCAGCAGCATCTCTGCCACCTGCACCCCGCTGTCACCCGCAAGGTCCCTGGCCAGCCCTCCCTGCTGCCAACACCCACCGCAAAGCCACCGCGGGATGCTCCGGTCCCTCCGGGGAGGATGGGGAAAAGGAGAGAATCCTCAGAGAATCCTCTCCTGGTCCTGCTGTCCTGGTCCTGGCACGGAGGGTGCTGGTGACATCCTGGTTGTCACACCCTGCACGGACCCTGTCCCCACAGAGCCACAGCTCTGTTCACTGCCCGGGGAACACCGCAGCAACACTCCCAGCCCACTCCTTTGCTTTAATTTTATTTTTTTTTTTAAATCCGAGGTGCCTAAAGCGAGGTGTTGAAACGCATGTTGAGTGCACCACGTTTGGCAGGGGACCAAGCCCACATGGCCCGGGTTTTGTGAAGTCCTGAGCACAAGCTCGGTGTGTGCTCAGCATCTCCCAAAGCGCCCGCGCCGCCGCGCTTTGATCCCGCGCCAACCTTTGGAGCTGCGTGTCTAATTTAAGGTGCTTGGGTTGGAAAATGTTGACAATTATTGTTACTCTAAAATTAAATCAGTGCTTAATTATCAAAATTGATGGTAACTTAGAGTGGCGTTTTCAAGAGAGCCTCGGGGAGTCAGAAGGAGATTTTCAAAGGCGGTTTAATGTCTCAGGGCCACGTCTCCCTCCTCGTACCTGCACTTTCTTACTGACTGCTCCTGCTTCTGCACCTTTCTAAGGCCACCCGAGTTGTGCTGAGCTCTCTGCCGAGATGGTGCAAGGTGGACCTGAAACCATGAGTACAGACCAAAATCTCCAGCCCTCCAAATGCACTTGGCTAATTCACAGCGAAAAATCAATTGGCTTTGGGTGCCTAATTCTCCTATAATCCTTTAGATAATCCCAGCTTTAGGTTTTCAGATACTGATAAAAAAAAAACCAAACAAACCCCACAGTACAAGAAATCCATGCAAATAGCAAACCAATACATATTTCATATAACTTTCAGATACTCTGAACTTAATATAAAGTAGGTTGAGGACAATAGCAATAAAACATTGCTCAAGAGAGAGTAAAGGCACAAGACCGTGAAGCCCGAGGCTGAGAACTGAGTTTCGTAATTAAGTAGCCTCCAGACAACAATTGTCATAGGCAGGCATTGCTCAAGGACCCAGCCACTATTGCTTTCATTACAATTTTTCAGGAGAGGATCTTTTTCTGGCCTGGCTCCACCTTCATTCAAAGCTCCCAGTGGCCCCAGCCACTAACGAGGAAGCGTTGATTGAGAAACGCTAACGAAGCCTGCGCAGGCACGGCACCAGGGGCGGCTGTGCAGCGGGCACGGGGCACTGCGGGTCCAGAGCAGGGGTGCTGAAAGAGGTGACACCAGGCAGGGACATCAAACAGCACATCTGGGATGAAGGAACGGAGGGAGGGAGGTCACAGCTGGCGGCCGGTGCACCCCGGGGTGCTCGTGCTGCCACAGCCTGGACTGGGGGGTCACTTGCTGGTTCAGTGGGGTCCTGCTGGTCTTGTCCATCAAATCAGTGGAAAATGTGCTGACAGGAAGGGCTTTCCAAAGAAAACTGAGCCAACTCAAAGAAAACCCTGATAAACCCTCTATTGCAACTAAATACCTTCTTTTTTAAAACGCAACACAACACGGGAGCTGTAGTTTTTACTCTGTGCATTTCACAGACCCTGATGGCATTTCCCATGGAAGGCTTGGACAAGGAGAGAATGGAGGAGCACACAGTGGCTGGGCCATGGCAGTGCCACCCTTCCCTGTCACACCACCGTGCCCACTACAGATCGCTGCTGCATCACTGAACCCCCACTCCCTGGGGTTTGGCTGCAACTGGCCCTGGAATTTCAGCTTTGCTATAGAGGGGAGGGAAAAAAGCATGAATTAGAATCTCCTCTCTGCTTGTAGAAAATGTGGATTTCCCATCAGAACTCAAATTTGACTAAAAAGTTCCAGTTGCTCACCATTCCCCCGGCCGGTGCCGAGTGAATCCCGCTGGAATCGCAGGATTTGCTCCCATCCCCTGACGTTCTGCTGGGCATGACTGTGCCTGTCTGTGCTTAACTGCTGACCTATCTTAAACATCCCACTAATTAATATCCTGAACCAAGGTCGTGTTCCAACACGGTCTCATTTTCCAGTGGAGAGAAGAGCCAAGAAGGATTAGGAACAAATGGGAACAGCCCGGGATATTCCTCACACCCCGAGCCACGGCGGGTCATTGCTTCTCTGCCTCAGAGCCCTCCATGCACGAACCCAGAGGGGCAGAGGAGCCCCTGTGCCAGCTCATTCCTGGCTAAACAGGAATCCCAAACCGTGGCAGCAAAGCCAGAGCTGAGCCACCCGCTCCTGCTCCAGCTGCTCTGATCTTTGGCCAGTTATCAGCACCTGGATGCTCAGGGAAGAGGGAGGAGATCCAAGGAGGTAACAAAGGAATAAAGTTCTCCTTGTTCCTGTAAAAATGCTGCTGCTGGACAGGCTGCCTGGACTGGGTCAGGGCCCAGCCCAGCTCCTGAGGAGCCTCCTTGGCTGCTGGAAACCCCTGCCCTGGGGAGCACAGGCTCATCCCATGGAGGGCTGGGCCCCATCCCATAGGAGGGGCTGGCTGCAGCAACACCCTCTCTCACTCTGTGATTATCACTCAGTCTTCTTTTTTCAGCTCATTCTATGGAGGAATGGGGTCAAACACAGCGGAGAAAACCTCTTGGCTCTGCGTGATCCCAACACCTCTGAAAGCAGCAGGGTGGCCGAGCACAGCCCCCTGTGACATCTGCTCCATGAGCCAAGCCCCCGACACTCATGGGGGGGCTTTATCTCCCAGGGGACCAGGAGTGACCCAGGCAAAGGCTGCACCCCACGGTGCCAGCAGCCCCCGAGCTGCTGCTGTGCTCACAGCTGCCCCACCTCAGATCCTCCCTCCCCAGAGCCTGGCAAACCTTGCAGGGAGGGGATCTGCCTCTGTAATCCTTGAGAGAAGGAAAAAACGGCACCACCAAAGGCTCCCCTACTCAGAGGAGCGGTGCCTGGAGCCACAGGACCACTCAGAGCCTCCAGGAAGGGAGGTCAGGGTAGCAGCAGTTTCCCCCAGCCAGACAGGAGTCATGGGCTGATGAAAATGGATCAGGTTCTTTTAAGGATTTAATTCATTTTCTCCTCTGCCCACGATAAAGGGTCCTCTCCAGGGTCTCCATTTGATTGTTCCTCCCTCCAGCACCATCCCTCACACCAGATCTTCCCTTTTTCTCCCTCCAGCAGGTTTGGGAAAGATAGCAGATAAAAGAAGAGCAACTCCTCATGTTTTCACCCATTCCTCCAATATATTACCCCAAAACCCACCCAGGACATACTGGGGCAGACTGGGAACTTCTCCTATCTTTGACCCATGACCCAACCCCGCTGCTCACACCAAACCTCCCACCTCAGGTGTCCCTGGGAAAGAGCAGGGGATGATCCCAGGCTCCTGCAGCACATCCCCCTCTCCCAGAGGGGAGCCAGGGCTGGGTGAAACCTCTCTGGATGCCCCCGGAGTGGCAGGGGGGGAGGAGAGGCACAGCCACCCCTCGGCGAGGTTCTGTGACTCCGGAGAGTTGGCAAATCCCGGGATAGAAGGGAAAATATGCTCCCAATAAATAAGGCTGAAGTAACACGTTGCGAAATATTTACTCCCTCGGAAAGGCGGCTGTTTGCTTTCCAGTGGAGCTGCATCTGATCCTCTGCCAAGCAGGGCTGAACGCCTGGAAAAGAGACTTTGCTGTGGTCAGCCAGGGAAAACCAGGTGCCCAGAGAGGGCAGGGACTGTGTGTGCACAGGCACACGTGAGCAGAGGGGAGATGGGCACAGTCCTGGGGATCCCCAGCTCCTGAGAGCCCCACCAATGCCTCTGTGAGCAGAGCCAGCCTGGAGCTGAAAGTTTCATTTTAATGCAGCTAATCAGATGTCAGTGTAGAGACTGAAGGAAGGAGAATAGAGGGGAGAAAAAAGAAAGAGGTGTTGATAAAATACTTGTTAGAAAGAAAATTGGATTAGTGGTGCCATTCTGGCCATGAAGTTCTTTGAGCCAGAGAAAAGAAATAATAATCTTGTTCCTTTTTTTCCCTCCCGTCTCTCTGCAGCCCACAGAAAGCCTCACAGCCAAAACATCAGTCCTTCTAATCTTATTTTCTTTATTCTAGCATGTATTTTATTAACCCCTTTTCTCATTTAACTGCTATGAATAGCTCAGTGGGTAACATCCTTCTTAGAAAGTGAAAACCTCCTTGGAGATGCGGTGCAAGGAGAGAAATGCAGACAAACTTCCAGCTCCTGCACTCAGAAGAAAAGCCCCCTCTGTAATCCCATCTGGTGAATCCCAACATTGTACCCCAAGGTAGCTGCCAGCTCCAGGTGCTCTCCTTGGAGCAGGAACAATCAGGGAATTTATCTGGACACTCCAGGAGATTGCTCGGGCTCTATAAACTCTGTGGACGTGGAGCAGAGATTAGAAAATAAATAAACGCCCATGCTGCTTCTGGGGACAGTGTCTCTGTGTGTGTGTGTGTGCAGACAGCACCCTAAACCCAAGTCAGGCATCTGAATCACCTTTTTACAGCTTCCCTGTAAATCACCTTTCCTTTACAGCTTCCCTTGCCAGCCAGCAGTCGTGTACAGGGAAATTCCCAGTATGGACTGGGATGCTCGTGGGAGTGAGCCCAGCACTCCTGTGCCTGGGCTGGGGGCTCTGGGCCAGGCATGTCCTGCTGCTGGCACAGGGGCTCCAGTGGCTTTATCCCACCAGCCCAAAGCAAGGCTGCATTTCTCCTCTCACACCCACAGCAGGATTTTGTGCCCCAAGTAAGCCATGGGATGTCTGGAAGCTCAGGACCAGCCTTCCCTCCGCGCAGCAGCGACACCGCTGTGGCCAAAAGGGGAGAAAAACCACAATTAAAACATCAAATCCAAGAGAGACAGTCCTGCCCTGAGCTGCTCTAAGTGGGAACAGAGATTTGGCCTCTCCATAAAGAAAATACCAGCTCCAGCGAGCTTGGCTGCTGCCTCCTTCCCTGGGAGCAGCAAACCTTCCTGGGAGAGGAGCGGGATCCCGCCCCGCGCGATATTGGTGTGTTATTTTCCTTGACAGCTGTGGTGCATAGTGGTAAGTGCATGTTTAATTCATTCACAATTTATGGTGTAATGAGAACAATGAATGTGTCTGAGGGAATAATTGCTTCACGGCGGGGATGCTGGAGAGTTCAAGTTGGTTGGCACCTGGACTTTGAATCGGGGCTGGCGGGGATTGGCTCCGGCAGCCCCACAATGGCCCCGATAACAAAGCTGTGGGGATGGGGAGGGGGTTCAAAGTCACCCCGCGCTGCCCAGCCGGGCTGCAGCAGCCTCTCGACGGCAGGGGCTGGATCCCAGCCCCATCCCACCCGTCTGGCCCCAGTTACCGGGCACCCAGTGAGGGAGCTGCTTTTCCAACCCCTGTTTACAAGGGAATTTTGCTGCGCTGCAAATCCGCGTCCCCGGAAAACCGGCGCTTCCTCTGCCTCCCTCTAGGACCTTTTCACTGCTTGGTCCTGGCTGTGTCTGCCAAACCCTCCTTTTGTTGGGGGTGTGGAGAGGGGGTTGACCCTTTCCAGTGTCCTCAGCAGCCACATGGAGTTTCAGAGGCCTCAGAGGTCAAGAGCATCCATATGGAGGGCCCAGGAGCTCCGTGCATCTCCCAGCTGTCCCCACGGCAGCTGTGCTTTCAGCCCCCAAACAAAGCTCATTAGGGGGCTCGTTAGGACACTCAGGGGTTGCTCTGAGCTGTCCTGGAAGAGCCCTGGAATCACACCACTCCCAGGAGAAGGCACCACGCTTGGCTCTCTGTACAAACGGCTCCCATCCATCAGACCGGGAGCAGGGAGATCCCGTTATCCATCATGGGCTCTCTCCCACAGCACTGAGCGGGGCAAGATTTGGAGCCAACAACAAAGAGATGCCGACAAAGCATCCCTCAAGCCTTGGTCTGTGCAGGGGGGTCTGTAGCAGCCCCCTCCACAGCTCCCAGCTCTTGGCACCCAGTGGAAATGCCAATCTGATTTCTCAGACAGATGGGCCAAAGCACGAGCAACAAATCTGCCGTGCCTCACATCCACCCTGAGGAGCTCAGTGATCAGTATGGGGCTCTGGGACCCAGCATCAGCTCTGGGGGGGAGCAGGCTGTGAGGAGCTGGGGGACTCAGATGCTGTTGTTAATTATTACACCATTGCATCGGGGAGCTGTGCTAGACACCATCAGCACTCGAGTTTTCCATACATGGACCGTGCAGGATGGAGCTGGGTCCCTGTTCTCCTTCTCCATATGGGAATGCCTTGGACAGCTTTCAGAGATGCTGAGCTGAGAGCCCTGTTACACATTAACTCCCATGCAGGGCTCTACAAGATGTTTTGAACACGTATGTAACACTTGGGACTAAATGGAGGCTGCTTTTAGCTGGGGTAACATCTGGGTACGAGCAGATGTGGGCCAAGCTGGTGAGCACACCACTGCAAGGGCTCTTCTTTAGGGACCAAAGGCATTTTGCCAAGGGGTTAAGTGGCTGAGGTGCATAAATTCAAAGGAACTTAATTCAGACTAAAAAGATCAAGGCTTGAGGCTGCTGTGTCCCCTCCAAAACATCCCACCTACCTGCCGGTGGAAACAGCCACAGCTGGGAGTGGAAGACAGAAACACGAATTTGTAGTCCTGACAGAGAACCTTGTTTTATCCCATCTACTCCGAGGTTACACACGATGTTCTGTCAAGCCACAGGCGGAGGAAAAGGGGGTTTGGCAGCGGCGTCTCGCTCGGCACAGCTCCGCGGGGAGAGGCACGGACCGCGCCGGGAGGAGAGGCTGCCGGCCCCGCTCCCATCCGTGGCTGTACATCCATCACTCCCCTGGTCCCCCGGAACGCTCTGCCTTGTCCCTGCTCCCCCTGGAGCCGCTCGCTGTAAGCCCCGACACTGCTCTGCCTGGCAGGGGAAATCACAGCCCCGAGCGCTTAAAGAAGGGACCAAGCCCGTCTCTGCCTCTCCGTGGGCAGGCAAAGGTTAAACCCAAAGGTGGCTGCGGATGCAAAGTGCGAATTTGGCTGGGGTTCACACCTTCTGCCCCGGCTGCATCCCCTCCCGAAGCTCAGCTGTGAGCTGAACCCCCCAAAGCCCCATTCCCATCTCCAGCACAGCCCAGATAACAGGTCGGGATACAAATAAACCCACCCATAATTGCGCATCGTTAATTATCCTGAGTGTTTGGGTTTCTTGGAGAACATCAGCTTGTGAAGAAGCTCAATCGAAGAGCCCTTGGGGCATTCAAATCAAGGCAAAGCATCAAAACCCGAGCGCTGTTTTGCAAACACGGCTTCAGATGCGCGCTGGGGGCAGGAAAGGCTTTTCCCCGCTGCCTGCCCGGGACGGCTCCCGGCTCCAAAGCCGGCGGCACGCAGGGGCAAAGGCTGTGACCTCGGGCTACAACATCTGCAGGAGCCCCTGGGGACTCCCAGCTCCGCACCGAGGGTGATTCCAGCGAGGCTTTAACCGCAGGCGCTCGGGGAGATGTTTCCTCCGCTGGATTTTCCCTGCTGTTCTCCTAAACCCAACCTTTGGTGCCCAGGCAGGGCAGCTCTGAGGCTGCTCCTGCACAGAACTGGTTTCCACCAGCTTGGAAACAATTAGGAGAAAAATCAACTTGGGGAGAAAGTTCTGTCACCAAAAAAAAAAAAAAAAAAAATTGTGACTGATAACTGCGACCTCTGGAAATATTTTTAGCTACACCAACCTATGTATAATATATAACTATGCTTTTATAATGATGGAACAGTATTGCAGGTGAGGCATGCAAAGAGGGAGTGAAAACGGCAAAAAGTGAAATCAAAAAGGAATAATCACAAATTAAAAAGAGAAGGTAATTAATAACACCAAATTCAGGGCAGGGATTTCTGATCACAGTCAGGAACAATGTAAAAGAGGATTTCAATAATATTTGGGTAGTAGTTATTTTTCTAATAGAGATGATATTTTGCAGCCAAGCCCACTGGATTTGAAGCAGAAAATTAATTCAGGGAAGTTTTAAGAATAGTGTCCCTAGGCCACTTCCGAGTCCCTTTTGGTCTTTAGATCTCTAAATTCAAGTTTCTAAGCACCCATGCAGCTATTTCACAGCTTTGCACTCATATGGGTACATGTACATTTACTTGGAAATGGCTGTTCCATGAAGAAAAGGAAAACAAAGATCCAGAGAGAGCTGCTCACATCAGTGACAAAGCTTCTGGGAGTTGCACAAATTTAAAAATATTATCTCCGTTTGTGCTTGGCATTTCTCACTCTCTTGCTCACAACCCTGTGCCTTGCACTGACCACATTCCTGAGAACAACCCCATGGGCCAGACCCAGCATCTTCTGCCTACACAGCACAGAGGGACCACCAGGCACTTCCCATCCCATTCAGGATTACCACAACAGCATTTATCTCCCAAAGTGACACTGAAAACCCACATTCACATTGCAGGGCTCAAGCCCAGCAAAGCCCTGCTCCTCCTGTGCAAGGACAAAAGTGCAGTGAGCAGGGAGGGAGGGCTCCCTGAGGGGCACCTGGTGCTCACCTGCCCCCAGGTGCTGGCACCCTGAGGTGGCACCCCACCAAGTCACCTGGACCCTGCACAAGGCTCAGCATCACCAGCCAGCTGAGCACAGCTTGTCACAACAGCTCCTGAGAGCAAAGCTCCTGCATCTGCCCAAAAATACAGGTTTGCACTGCCTGGAGAGAAAGGATCAGCCCCACTAGAAATACGTGAAAGGAAACCATTTACAGCCCTTATTGGATCCACCAGAGAGGTTAAACATGCTGATTCCACCAGCATACCCCAGTGAAAAACCAAACAATAACCCACCCCACACAGAAAGCTGCTTCTACCCCACCAGCTTACCAGGGGGAAGAGCTCCAGTCATCCTTTGCAGACCAGATGTTGCACGAGCCTTTCTCCAGAGACCCAACAGCAAAGCTGGAGCAGCTGACACCTGGGGCTGTGCAGGCAGCTCACAGGGTGCTGAAGGATTTTTCAGGCAGGAAGATGGTGGAGATACAGTTGAACTTAAAAGTTCTTCTCCAACCTAAATGATTCTGTTTGTACAGTAGTGCTGTTTAGAGAAGGAAGCTTCAAGGGAGACATTTGGGAGCATAAACCAGCTCAGGTGTGACCTGCATTAGAGGCAGGAGTCAACCATCCATCCTAAAACCCAGAAGAGCCTCATTTATCAGCACATCCAAGGATGGGGATAGGTCTGAAGTGAAGTGCAGGCTCAAGGTGAAGTGTTTGCAGATGGGCTTTACTGAATTAGGCTGAAGGTTCAGGTGGGAAGTGCCCCTCTGGGAAGTGGCTGGTTTGTCCTGCAGCTTTTTTTGTCCATAATCTCTGGCCCTGCTGGTCTTGGGGCAGGGTTTGGGGTGGGAGCTGGACCCTGGTGCAGGTGCCTGGATCCATTTTACCATGCCCAGTATTTATATTTCAAAGTGCAGCAAAGCAGCTCAGTGGTGCAGGAAGAACCACACCAAAGGTCTGAACAAAAGCAGCACAGGGCCACCCCCTGTGCTGCAGCAAAGCTCAGATTGTGGGGATGCTTCCAGCATCTCCTGAGCAGAGCAGCAGAATTTTCAGCAGAATTTCATTCAGAATTTTCACTGTAAATTCAGATCTATGCTGAAATTAGCCAGTGAGCTCATCCAATGAGGACAAACAAACAAGAAGATGACAAGCAAGTGTTGCTAAGCCTCAGAAGATAAAACATCATTGCTGAGCACAATTAAACGCAGCCAAGCAAACACCCAGGCTCTGACTGATCACAAAATCCACATGGGCTCATTCACCTTCTCAGGTCTGTTTTTCCACAGCCCTCAGATGCACAATGAGAGTCTGACTGCAGGAAAATTCACTGGATAAAACTGAGGTGAGAGATTTAGATGGGCTCTGAATTCACAGAGAGAGTGTCAGTTCTGAGAAATCCCTCTCTGAAAACACTTGCTCTGGGACAAGAGCGTTCAGCTGTGGTCCTGAGACTGGCCTGCCACATCTTCAGTGCCATGTGACACATCTGAGCCTGTGCCAACTAAATCTCATTAAACAAGTCCTGCACGCTCCAGCACTTCCCAGCACTCCTCAGTGAAGAGCCAAGGGTGGGATTACATCCTTGATTTCAGCCCAGGGTCACTCCCACCAACAGATTTCTTACGGATTCCAGGGCTAGAGTTTTAATGAGTTCCTTGAATCCTTTCTTTGGGCAAAACTGGACCAAGTTAACTTCAGTGTTAGCTTGAGACAACAACAGAATTAGGACTCACAACCTTCTTTTGAAAGGATGGTCAGCTCTGCCTGGCATTGAACTTTGATAGGAAGTTTCAGTGGGAGAAGAACAAGATGTCTGAAGTATAAATCTGTTGAATAGATTTTATAAAGGTGGAAGTATTGTTACAACTTCACTGCCCAGCTGAGATAAAGGTGTTCCTTTACTTTGCTCATTCTACCAACACACATTTCCTTGTTTTCAGCCCTGAGTACTGGGTCTGAATCCTGTGTTCCCATATAAAAAACCCATCTGCATTCCCACTAAGCTGTATGTTCATGGAGCTCTTGAAACAAACAGACTGCTGGGAGCCAGCTCTGCAGATAAAATTGTTTTAGAGAGCTGCTCAAAGGAGGTGTCAGCTCTAAATCCTCCTTGTGTGAAGGGGAGCTCTGAGTCCACCTTCCCAAAGGTCTGCTGAAAATACTGCCCTGAATACTGGACAATTAAGGAAAATTAAAGTTTCCTGTGAGAAGATGGAGCACCATCAGGAAAGAAAACATCTCTCCTCCCAAGGATGCCTGGAAGGAAGCAAAACTCTTATGACCTGCAGCCATAAATTCATGGGATGAACTATCCCACAGTTCATGGGATAAAGGGATGAGAAGAGATTGGGATTATGGACAGCAGAACATGACACAGTCTCCACTCTTTTTGTTGCCTGGTTCTCTGTCAGTGAAGGAGAGACCAATTGTGGCAGCAAAAGGTAAATAAATGGTATTTTATCAGGGGTTTGTCTTATTTACATTATGACAAATGCCAGATAACACCACAGAGCTGCAGAATTGCTGTGCAGAAGTGCTACAAGCTGCCTCCTCCCTCCTTCTCTCACACAAGGCACATTTTTGCAGGACCAGACCCTCATTCAGTTCTTTCAATGCTTTTTCACACTTTTTTTCCAATTTAGGGAGGAAAAGTTTTATTTAATTATAATCCTTTTTTTTTCTTTTTGTGGTTTGAGTTGACCAACTGCATATCTTCCCCTGGCTTTATCAAAGAAGCCACCAGTACCAGAGCACATCTAATTTTAAGAGGGCTTTAGTAGGCAGACTTAAAGTTGATCATGCATTTTAGTTTCAGTAACTTATAATTTCTGCATGCTTTGATAGCACACTTTAAAGAACAAGTCTTTAATGACAAAGGCTTAAAGGAAATGACCTTTCTGAAGAAAATATCAAAGCTTGGAAAAGATAGCTCCTTGGAAAAAAAAGGCTGAATTAAAATGACCTTGTGTTCTGAAACTTCTTCATACAATATCTGACGTCTTACTTTTCCTTTGTACCCTCCAAATGGGACCAAGAATAATTTAGCAGTGTGGTGCCTCCAGTCCATTCTGTGATTTGGGGAGGACTTGCAGTGCATTAAGAGAATTAAAAAAAAAAAATCAGATCCTATAGAGATTCTCTATCAAGACCTCTCAGCATCAGGATCAAAGCTTTGCGTGTTTTCCAGAAAATTCAATAAATGTTTTCTTCTAACCATTGTAAAATATTTTTTCTGTGCAGCAAAATCATTTCTCAGTTTGAAACCACCACAGTCAGGAGAGATTTGGGCAAGCACCAGGAGTATCTGCTGTCCCCAGCACAATTAAAGCTCTGTTGCAGATGCAAGCAGAAGGAGGGACCTTGTATCCCTTTTCTTCCAGCTGGGCCAAAAAGGAGCATTTTTGTTCCATGTAACAAAAGAACTGTGAGTGGCACTGAAATAAAGTGTCACCTTGAGAAGGGTCACCTCCCTTGGTACTGGTGAAAAACTGGTGACGTTTTTTTGGGGGGGGGTGAAACAATCTTCTCTTACAGAGCAAAATGGGTGAATTAAATCAATATAAAATAGAAAAAAGGTTGTAACCACTCTTGAGCTGGTTTGGCCAGAGCTGGTTTAGGGACAATGAAGCCAACTCCTGGCAGCTGGCAATTCCTGACCAAGTGGGGGAAAGAGAGGCAGAGAGCAAGTAATAACTATGGAAATCTTTCTGGTGCTTCAGTTTGGACTCTCACTTGTTACAAAAATGATCAAAACAGTGTTAACAGCTACAAGAGAACTCCACCCAAACTTAAGTTCTTATATTTAAGTTCTTATAAGGTTCAGAAGCACCTTCAAAGTGGTCATCAAGCTGTAATTAATGCTGGAGAAGTTTCACAGAGTTTTGAACCCCCCTGATTGACCAAAATCTCTTTTTCTCAAACTGCTTTATGACCATCAGTGACATCAGCAACCCAATTCCATCAAAAAGAAGGAAATGCAGGAATTCAAGTAGCTAGAAGAGGGCCCATGTGTTTCTTTATGGATGTACACCCCTTCCTGCTGTCAAAAGCATTAAAACCACACAGATATCACAGAAAAACACAAGCAGAGAAGCAGAATCAAAGATGCCTCGTTTCCCTCAGGCATGAGAGGAGTTGTCACTGTCCCCACCTCTGCCATTTGGATATGGGGCCATGCCCAGTGGGTACATCCCAGTGCCCACAGCCTGTTCCTCCTGCAGAGCCCAGCCACTGCTGCCCTGCACCTTTCACGTTTTAAAAAACATTTTACTGCCCACAATTAACTCAATGCATCCCAACCAATTCCTGCTCCTGCATCTCCCCATTCCCCCAGGCGAGGCTTTGTGGCACCTGCCACAGCACCTCCTCCTTTATCAGAGGAGCTGTGACAAGCCCTTATCTGTAATTAGAAGAATCACTTGTTGATTCAAGGAAGGTGGAAAACCTGCCCAGACCCCAACTGGGCTGGCAACCAGCAAAGCAGCCAGAGCCGGAGCCGGGGTTTGGCACGGAGCGCTGCCAGGAGGAGGGGTGGATGGAGCCAGCCTGCCAAAGCCTCTCCTCCTTGATCTCGGTGCCAGGAGCAGATAAGAGCCCAGCTGGTGAGCTGGGGCTTGGCAGCACAGCTGTCTCCACCACGGGCACTCCAAGGGAGAGGGACCCTCTGAATTCTGCCCGGCCACGGCGCGGGAGCACCGGTGACACAGGGGCCAGCCTGGAGAGGTGGCCATCCCCACCAGCAGGGTCTCACTGGTGCTGCCAGGGCCACAGCTGGACTTGGAACAGGAATCTCTGCCCCTTCTCAAGCACTGTGCCTTGATCCCAGCACCAGCAGCAGGATGGTGCCCAGGAAGAACAAAGCCATTCCCGTGCTTGGCAGATCCAAACGTTCACATTCCAAAGGTACCAATGCCCACTCTGGCTCATGGATGGCCAGGAGATAACATGGCTGGGAGGCAGGGCCAGCTCTGAGGGCTGACCAGGTCCTTCAGCTCTCCATTGCTCCTCAAACCTCATCCCAGAAAACCCTCTGGAATCTGATTTCCCAGCATTGTCATGGAGAGCCAGCACACACCCACGTGGCACCGAGGCCGTGTCACTTCTGACTCTTTTCCAACACCACCCATGGCTGTGTTCTCAGCCCATGAGGAAGGAATTCCCTGTGCCCGGAGTATCCAACCCCACTGACAGCCAGAGCTGCCTACATTGCCACCACGGTGCTCTCATCCCTGTGCCAGGATAATCCCTTGAAACACAGCACATATTCCCACTTAACAAAGCCACACAAAACTCCCCTGGCTGCTGAGGTGAGTGAGATGCTCGAGCAGGACAATAATGTCAAAACAAAAAGATAAGAAAATAATAATATTTTAATCTTATGTAAACACATGGACACAGAACAATGTCAAAATATGTTAGAATATCTTGGACAATAATAATAATAATAGTAATAGAAAATGGGGGTTTCTTCATGTTTAAAAGTGAAAAAAATGGTATTGGGAAGGAGTAACAAAAATATTAGTAGAGCAAAGTCTACTTGCTCGGTAAGCGAGCTCAGTGTGGCGTCATACCGTGTATCAAAAGCATAAATCTGTAATAAAATAATGATAAAAAAATAATGGAAGGAAGATACAACAAAATCCATGCTGGCATGAGCTATGAATATGTTTTCATGAAGTTCATTTTTTTGTGTTAACAAAAGAACCACTAATCTTTGCATTATAATTTACAAGAGCCAAATCTTCAAACCTATTCAAAGCAGTCCATTTGGCAATCACAGAGATCCCACTGATCCGTCAGTTACCTGCAAAGGAAGAGATTTTTGTTAGTTACACCTTATTATTCTTGTTATAAAAACACAACAGGCTGAAAGCAGGGCTGGGTCCAGTGGGCAGCGGGGTCTGGAGCTTTCTATTTACCTAACAAAGTTACCGATGCTGGACTTACTACCAAGGATCTCTGACATTTTCAGTGTCCAGTTAGCTTGAGCTAATTCCTGCTAACAAGTAATTTAGGAATAATATTTTCACACAACTGTCCCGCTGCTAACCTTCTCACAGTTGCTTAAATACCTCCCAAATGCTGACACTATTTTTACCAGCATGCATTCTCAGTTGCAGAAACCCTCACGTGAGACATGAAATACCATCAATGTCTATAAATACAGTAAAGATGGAGTGGCTTTCCTAGGAAGTTTCCCTGTACTCACCTCTCCACGTGAATCACTTACTCTAAAGGCACAGCCAGGCTTTTTATGGCTGCAGCAGTTGCCGTAATTTATACTGGAGGGCGTAAACGCCTCAACAACAACAAAAAAAACCAACCAAAAAGCTCAGGCTCGTGGAGATCCGGTGCTTTGAAGATGTGATCTGTAATATTCTGCCTTGCATCATTGTTTTCTATCTTAAAAGGAGGTGGCATCACCGCAGAGCCGCAGCTGTGCAGGAGCCACCGCCTCATCCTCGACGTGCAGGCAAAGCCCAGACTTGCAAAGCACCTGCAACTTCTCTAATCTTGCTCTTAGCAGCACTGACTAAGCACTGGGGGAAAATTCTCAGATGCTTGTTTACTGAAAATATGGAGCTTTCAAAACTGCACCCATGTTGGAGGGTTTGAATTAAGCTGTAAAACTTCAAGAACTGGGACCCCCAGGTGTGAAATGGTACAAACTGATCAAAGGTAATCCCGTACTTTTTGGCGTGGTAGGCGGTCAGGTCTTCCTGGACGACTCTTTTCAGCAGAAAACTTACCTGTAAAATACATCCCACATAAAAACAGGGTACAAAATTCCAATTAATATATTTGTGCTCATTTCATAAAAGGGATTTTTCTGGTCTCTCCTGCCTAAATAAAATACAGTAACACTTTAGCTGTGTAGAAGAATTAATACTTAATACAAGACCCTTCTCTTAGCTTCCCTGGCTCTGCTCTGGCTGTGCACTCTCTGCTCCTTCAGGAACACAGTCAAACCAGTTGTTAAATCCAACTGGTGGCACCACCTGTGTTGTGCAAGGGCTTGGGAGCTCCCGTTCTCCTCGCAGCTCCCATGTCATTCCTGTGCTCTGATCCCTGCACTTCTGCTCTAGTGATTAAGGTACTCACCTGTTCTTCAAATTAACATTGCATCCCCTGTTGGCCATCTCACCAGGAGCAGACGATCAGGCAGCAATCCTTTATACTTTGCAACATGTTTAGAAAACTTCACCCAAGCCTCAAGTATTTTCTTTTCCTTGCTGTTTATTTTTACCCCCACGCGGTGCTTTCACCCAGCCTATCCTCTTCATCCTCCTCCAACAATAAATAATCCTGACAGGTGCAGAGATTCCAGCACCCTCTTTGTCTGATGTTTTCAAACAGGAATCTCAACAATTCCCAAAGAGCAGGACACCTGTGCTTCAGAGAGGGCCCAGCTCCCCGAGTGGTCTCGGACGCCAGCGCGTGTGGAAACACAGCCAGCAGCGATGGATTTCTGGGAGAGCACCCAGGTTTTCATGTGTGCAGTTACCTTTGAAATGCTGCTGCTGCTGCTTAAAGAAGCCCTGCAGGTGGATATCAGATCCTACTTTTGATCCAACTCATTAAAAGGTGTGGTATTCTTGTATTAGCACAGAGTGACGCTTCCTACCAGGCAGTGCTAAGAGTCCTTTTAGGAGTCTTTAAAAATAGCTTTTTACTATCAACTGGAAATAGATCTCCCCAATAGACCCTTAACTCTTTATTTCCCACAGCTATTCAAATGAGAAGGAGCACCACCCCCCACTAGGGATGCCTTGAGGTGGAAGCAGAATGTTTACAACAAGAGTGCTGAAGCTGTGTCACCACTTGCACAGGGAAATGTTGAGTTTCCACCATGAAAATTTCCTACTTCCACTGAAGGTGGCCTCTGCCAGGGGAATTGTCTCATGCAGAGCAAACTATGCTATAGAATAACTCTTATGCACTGCAGAGAGAAAAAAAAAAGAGGGGAAAAACCCCAAATACATTGAATTACCAATCATCTCCATAGAGAAGACAGCGTAAGACAGAGAAATGAGATGTTGTAGATCAATAATTTCTAGAAAAATTGTCCTGGAAACTGGCACAAAGATGTGATGATAATGGGTCTAAACTTGCACTCCATGTCCTCAGGTTTCTGCTGTTCTCAGAGCTCAGGGCAGCTCTGGGTCACCAGCTTGGCACCATCCTTGTCCCAGTTCTTCCCTTCAGCTGGGACAGACCCCGGATCCCAATCCTTCCCAGCTCGGTTCTGTGCACACTCCTGCAAACACTGATGGCATTTGCCTTGGATTCCCATTATTCCCCAGCTGTGATCACCCCACTTTATGGCTATTTATCCTTCCTCACTGGAATTCAGGCAATGATGACATTCTGTTTTCTTCCAGCTCCCCATACACTGAATAGAAAAGCCCCAAATAATTTCTGTGGGAATCATGCACAAGAAACACACCCAATTTAGCAGAAGTTCCCTATTTCCAATGACATTTGGATATTCCTATTAGGCAATTTAATAGTCTGTTTCATATAAATCATACCGATTTAGAAGAGCTGGTGGTTTGCAGTATTTTAGATAAAACATTACAGAGCCTCTTTATATAGGAAAATGTAGAAATATCACAATGATCATTTAGACAAATCTCTTAAAAAAATATCCCATATGCTTTATTACCCAAGCTGGAAAGAAAATAAAATTATTTCTAATCCTCTTCTTCACCCTTTATGGGCAGTCTCTAAATGATCCCTTCAGGAGAAACAGGGTTAGGGAGATGAAAGATAACTGTGAGCTGTATCTGAAAGGCTGAGGAAAAAACCCTAATACTGAAAAAAGCACAGTTTTTCCTGGAAGAAAAATCTGGGACCAAAAGATACAACATGGTAGCTCTCAAACTGGAGGAGGAAAGTTTTGTGAAATATGACTGAGTGGAAAGCATGTGAGTGCTGCCATAATTTGGTGTTGAGACTTATTCAGTATTTTTGGCCAAATTTCAGAGGGTCGTAACCTCCTGTCTAGAAGAGATGGCTTTTATCCAGCCCAAAATGCTCAAGATGAATAATAAGAACTTACCTGAGATTTTAAAGATGAAATGGTGTCTTCAAATTCCTTTTTGGAAGATGCTGGCATCAGCCCTTTGAGTATTTTTTCATATTCTTCTCGTATAGTAATCAACTGTAACAGAAAAAAGAGAAATTTATATAGAGATGGCTGCTCTGAGATGCTGGAGAGTAAATTTTTTTTTGCTTCTTTTGCCCAAATTGGAGGTCAAATAAACACAGGGATGTGCTATCAGCAGGGAGAGGGAAGGAGAAGAAAGATCAGTGAAGACCTGTAAAGAACAAAAGAGGTGAAAAAGACAAAGAAAGTAAAAGAAAAAAGTAAGAATTAAAAATAGATGGAGAAGGAGAAAAAAAGAGAAAGGAACTGTAAGGCATTTGTTTGGTATATGGTCTGAAGAAGCAATAGTCATTCTTAAATCCACCTCAACTGAGCATTTACACAGACACACCTTGCAAATTGACAGTCAGAAGTTTTCTGTCTGTCTTTGGTGGGATCCAACCCAGGTCAGTGGGGTGACATTTGTCCCTTGCTCCCTTAGACAAGGTGAGTTACTGTTTCCCAAGATATATTTTACAAAATTTCTCAACTTCTAGGTGCTTTCATGGACATTTAAAAAAATTATTATTCACCATGCAACTATTTTTTATTGTACTTTGTGTCTCCCTCAGCTTGATGAAGACTACAGGACTTCCAATGAGTAGATTTGAGCATCTCAGACCTGTTCCAAGACCTCAAAATGAGGAGGTTCGAATAGGGGGAAATTTTAACCTGCAACTTTCTTCAACAGATGCTGAGTAAACAGGAGTTACAGAGCAGAGTCACATGAAGAGAGATCAGGTGGAAGGGTTGTGCTTCTTATCTCCCCAGAGTGGTTGGGTTTGATGAGTTTTGGCCTGGGGTAACACGGAGAGTGTGGTTCAGGTCAGCCCATCACGTTCCTTCTTGGCTGAATCAGGGCCTCACATCTGTAGTTAACTCCCAATAGGATTAACTGCTTAATTCAAATTAAGCAAGGACTTCGGTGTTTTTCTGGATTAGCAGCTGAATATGTAAATAAAGGATCAAAGGGCTTCGATATCAGATTAACTCATAAAATATCTCGAAACTTCCCAATGGAATCTTTTTTTCTCCCCTCCCGTGGGTTACACACCAACAACGTTTGGTGCTGGTTTTTCGTTCCCAAATGGCTGAAATCCACCACTGCAACCACAAATCCAACCCTCAGCCTCACACCTGAAGAAGCCACGAGTTCCAAATCCCAGTTCCTGGAGCTCCCAGAGCTTCCACACGTGAGAGAGAACCCGAGGCCGAGCTCATCCCATGGGAACAGCAGCTCCAGCCAGGATCTGCATTATGCAGCGTGCAATTATCAATATAAAAGGAATAAAACAATCTGATGAAACTGTTAGGAAAATTCTCCCTCTGAGTCACCCTGACAGGCAGGAGGAATCGCCAGATCTCTATGCAAATGAGCAATTAGAGGCTTTCCTTGAGAACTGCAAGGAAGTGATGCCACTATGCAAATCTGAAGGGAAAAAAAAGAAAAAAAAAGAGGTGAGACAGGAAACCTCGTTTGAACTCCACTTGTGCATAAGCCAGCGATCAAAATTTATGTTTTTGAGGGCTACATCAATAAATTTATGCTACTATTTCTATCAAGGCTTCCAAAGTTATGCATAAGTGCTGTGCCAGGATAAATATTTTCTGAGCCAACAGCTCATTTGGGTGGGGACCTTGATAGAGCAGAAACATGTATTTCAGTTGACTCAACATGTTCCATTTATTCTTGGTGAGAGGGGACCAGAAACAGGCAGCCAGAGCAGCAAAATGCTTTTATTTCCTAAATTTTGATTAATGAAGATCTATTTAGTGGGTAAGAGGATCTGGATGATCACCTGGCCAATATGCAGATGCAACAGAAGTTTTAATACAGCTCTGTGAGGGAAATAATAATTTTCTAATTGTGCAACAGTTTTCTTGCAACCAGGTCACTGCTTTTAATAGTCCAATCTGCAGCTGTCCTCTAAATAAGTGCTTTCACAATGCTGGGAACGTTTGTTATTAATTTTGCAGAGCAGCAGAGGCTCATTCCCTTCTGACAACGGTGTTTCTTGGAAAGTCAGGAAGAAGAAATATTGTACAGTGCTTTAAAGTATGGAGATACCTCACAGGGTCAGCTGAGAATGGAGAAAGAAAATGAGAAACAAGCCCTGGTACCTGGAGTTTGGCTTGGGGCTGAACCCTTACTCTGTTTCAGAGACAAGACATGCACTCTTTTTTTGCAGTGAAACCTGCTCTTTTGGATACAATTCCAATTTGTTTGAGCAGACAAAACATGCTACTTTCAGCTCTGCTCACTGGCAGTTGCATCACAATAAGATGAAAATAAATGCCCAGCTGTTTCCTGCTGTATTATGGTAAACAACCTGCTGGTATTTTTGGCTGAAGTCACTATCAAGGTTTATTGACTCAAGAGATTAAAATAGTGCATGGCAAAAATCTAAATCACTTCTTACAACTGAAAAATAACATTGAGTGGGCTAATGGATACTCATTTTAATGGCAGAAGGTTTTTATTTTTTAACACTTATTTTTCACCAGTGAAAGCTATGTCTGCAGGGATAGGGGTTTTTTGTGCCTTAAAGGCTTTTTTGTTCTTTTATAGCCTCAAGCTGCCTCCCTAGGATCCACAAATACTGTGTCTCCTCTTGCACTCTTGAGGGATGTTTAAAATTGCAATTCTTCATCCCTCAGGAGGGCTTCAGCCTGCTGGATGAGGATTGCTCTATTTCATTTACTTGTGTTCGTTTTTCTTCGGTCCTGAGAAAGCTTTTTTTTTTTTTTTGGAAAATTCATTTTGGTGAGTTGATTTAATCCATGAACCCCCAGGAAGGTTTTACAGCTTTTAATATTAAGCTGCCACACTGTTCTTTGTTTATTCAGGTTGGGGGCTAATATATGAGGTTTTGAGTTTGACCATCAATCATCTTTGGTGTCAGCACAAAGCTGAAGTTGCCACACGTAGCTCATGTGTGCTTGGTCATGTGGGAAATTGGTGAAAAAAGAAGAGATAAATAGTGACACAATTACATAAAGTGATGCAAAAAGCAGGGGACTTAGAATTTCACGGGCTACACTGAAACTGTGTTGGGCACTGACCATTCTCAAAGAGAGGAAAGTGGGGTTTGATGCCCAGAAGAGAAATAGGCAAACCTGAGCTTTCCAAACCAAGCCCAGTGCTCATCAGCACAAGCACAGAGTTGTTTAGGCTGGAAAAAGCCTTTCAGATCAAGTCCAACCATGAAGCAGCACTGCCAGGGCCACCAGTGCCCCGTGTCCCTCCACCACGTCCACACACCTCTGCAATCCCTCCAGGGATGGTGGCAACCACTGCCCTGGGCACTGCTGCAAAATCAGCTTCCATTTTACTACTCCAGGGAGGCTTCTGGTGGCACAGTTCAGTTCTGCAGCCACTCATCTCCTCTACAAGCCTCAGAGGGATGGTTTGGGGCTGGATTAGGAGCTCCATCGGCTCCTTGCTGTGCTCCAGTCTTCCTCCTCCCTTTCTGAAGGAAACAAATCCAGGAGGAAAACGGCGTCTTCAAGGTGACCAGATGAATTTTAGCCACGTGCTGCCAACAGCCTGCAAAGCACAGGGTGTTCTGTGTCTCTTCCCTGCCCTGCACCAGCTCCTACTCAGAATCCCAACACCCAACTCTTCCCTCCTTACATCCCACAACTCTGTGATGCTGAGCTCATCCCTGAAAAAAATCCCACCCCATCAAAAAGAAAATAATCCAAAATTCAAAAACCACAAACAAACACAATCTTCTCCAGACCTTCCAGCTGTAAATGACTTTATCAGAACCAGGGGAGCATAAGGAAACTGCAAAAGAAACTCTGAAGTAAATGAAGGGATCACAGAAAGTTGTTCAAGTTCCTTTAAAAAAAAAAAAAATCTTGTCTTGAAATTAACATTGTGTTTATGTCAGATAAGAATCAAAAGACAGTCGCCTTAACCAGGGTATTGTGGCTTTTTAAAAATCTTAATTTCTGCCTGTTTATGATATTTATGTAGGATAATGTGTGACAGGGAATACTAGAATAGTGACCAAAAGGCATAATTAGGATCTTCTAGTTGTTATCAAATTTTCTCCATGTTTCAGGGTGAAGAGGATGAGAAAAGTAATTTCCTCTCTTTCCTAAATCTTTTCCTATTTAAACAATTGTATGCTATAATGCTATTTAAAAGGAAAAACTCTTCAAAAAGGTTACAGATTTGTTCTGCAACATCTCTGAAAGGACACAGTAAAGATCTGCTGCAATAAATCTGAAGACAGGTTAGGGTTCCAAAAAGGTTAAAAAAAACTCCTTCAGTCTTAGGGAGATCATTTAATCTCAGAATAAAGTCTTCTCCTGCTAAATGAGGATAATAATAATAATAGTAATAGTAATAATAATAATAGTAATAATAATAATATTGCACAGGTCAGCTTCAGTCAGGTGGCTTGAAGACTGCTGAAGTAATTTTCTGAAAGCATTTTCAGAAGGGCAAGTGAAGGACATTTTATTACAGTGTCACCCCAATTAAAAAAACCTAATCAACAGAAAAAAAACCCCCACCAATAAAGAAAAACCAAAATGCAACCAAAACCACAAACAAACATGCAAAGAACGATTAATCACTTCTTGTTTGTCCTCCCTAATTGCAGGGACTCCTCCTTTGCTTCTCAGCACTCCTGAAGTTTTAAGGGAGCACAGCTCCACTCCCACAAAGCCTCTGAGTCCAGATGTGCCCCTTCCTCCCTGGGCTGACCTGGGGGACGCTGAGCAATGTCCCCAACCCAGCAACAAACCAACCAAAATTGGCAATTTCCTTAAATTTCCACTCTCTCCGGTTTCTATTGTAAGAGAACATTTAACTGGAGCTTGAAGTCTTCTGAAATGATTTTTCCTAATGGAGAATCCAATGATGCATCAATTGTTTCAGTGAAGATCAAGGTCGGGACATTTGTCTTTTCAGAAAATCACCAAACACGAATATCCGCCGCTTCTGAGTCCACATTCCCTCTGGTTTCAGGCACTGGGAATTTCAACTCTCACTGTGCAGGGGCCGTTGAAATATGGTTCTCCCAGATTTAGAGGAATGGCATGCAACTCGATACAAATGTTCTCGAGTTCTTATGGAAAGTAATGAGCGCCATAAATCCCAGGGATCTGGCTCAGCTGAAAACAGCGACCGGGCGAGATCGGCTGAGCAAGTCCTTTTGTCAAGTGAACACCATGTTGCTCTCCACTGAGAAAATCCTGCTGGAGCACCTCCCCTGTACTGACAGTTCCAATAAAACATAAATTGGTGGCGTAGCCGTCCCCTTTGTTTGTCTGTCTGTAGCCAGTAAACCATCCCAGCATCCCAGACATTTTTGCCTTGTTGTTTTACTAACCCACGGGGACCTCCAGCCCTGCCCAGCTCCTTGCTGGGCACTGAGTTTGCTACTCCAGGTCATTTTATTTTTTTTTTTCTTTTCCCAACCTGCATCCAAGTGGCCTTATTACTTCAGTGCCTTGTGTTTCCATCTCTCTTTTCTTAACTGAGATCTCCTACCTGGAAAATCCTCTGTTTGTAGTTAAGCAATCTGAGTCCATATAATTCATAGCTGCAAAAGAAGCTTTCTGAAAAAAACCCCACCACTGGGCTGCATATGGCAAGAACAGCATTCCTGGGATTACACGACTTGGAGAGGAATAAAAGCTTTCACTGTCAACACCATGGAACAACCAGGAATGTTGTGGCTCGAAAATTCACGCTGTTCTCTCAGCCTCCCCCTCTCCAGAGCTCTGCTATTGTTCCAGCTGGGATTTGGAGGATCCCGGACTTATTTTCTTCTCTTTCCAGATGACTCATGGCAGATGCCATCTTTGTTCCCCCAGCACTCTTCCCCTCAGCTCCTGTCACTGCCATCCCTTCCCTGGCCCAGGAGGTTGGCATTGCAGAGGAGGGTTGTCCCCTCCAAGGGGTGAGAGGACATGGGAGGAAACCCCCCTGACACCCCCTGACCCAGAAGAAGAAGACTCAAACCAACCCAGCTGCTCCCCAGTGCTGCTGGGCCAAAGCTGAAAACACAGAATCCCAGCAGAATCACAGAATATTCTGGGCTGGAAGGGACCCACAAGGATCATCAGGTCCAACACATGGGGTTAATTTCAGGCTCTGGCCATTCCTAATGCACTATCAGGATAATTAAGTGTGAAATAAAGCTCTGAGCATCTCTGACACCACTGCTGGAACACATTTATGTGTTTCAATTTTTACATTCCAGCACGTGTTACCTTCCAGACAATCCCTCCCATCCGGGGTGGCTCAGCAGGGAGAGGTTTCAGTGCTGGATTCAGGAGGTGCCGAGTGCTCCCCAACGCCAGCGAGAGCTGACGAAGCTCAGCAGCAGCAGGACCAGGCTCTGGATTTTCACACCGACTGTGTGAACAAGCAAATCTCTGTAGATAACAATCAGAAGCTACTTTAACGACCACCATTTCCAAGGACAAAAAGCCAACCAGCATCTCGACTGGAAAAGCAGCTGCCAGGCTGGGCAAGGATGGGCAGTGCAGGAGAACCACGGCTTTGCTGCCTGGATGGAATTCCCATGGATGGCATTCGGTGCTGACTACTCTGACAACACAATAAACAGCACCTTAGAACTTACATGAAGGTAAAGATCAGCATGAAGTTGGTCTTTTCCAGTCCTTTTTACATCCACTGCCTAAAAAGAGAGACTGGGACAGTTCCCTAATTAAACAGGCATTGCTGGGAGCACAAGTGGAGATGAGGTGTTGCTGCTCTGCTCTTCTGTCATCCACTGGCTCCTCCAGACATTCCCATTTCTTCTTTTTCTTTTAATTCCCTGCATTAAGCACCAGTATGGCTGTTCCTTGCAGTCCTACTTGAACAGCTTCTGAAAGAGCAACGTTTCCTTAATGGATAATACGGAAGCAAGCTGCAGATGCTCTAAAATGAGGTACTGCCCTCTTAAAAGAAAGATCTCTCTCATTCACTGTTATTTAAGATAAAGAGCAAGAAAAGTGACATTTTAAAACACCCTCTAATTCCTGCACGATGCCATATGAGAGCATATTCTTTCCTCTTTTGGTAACAACTCCCTTTTCCCTTTTAACTACTTTTCCTGTACTTTCTGTTTGCTGCCTTTCTCCAGCTGGCCACCGAGCTCCAATAACTCATTCTGTTCCATTCAGGAGGCGAATATTTGTGTATTTTCCAGTTGTGTCTGATTACCAAAGCTAACATTTGATCACTGACTTCCACACATGCACCATCTTCCTCGAGTCCTTTCCCTCTGACAGTTGCACAGTTGGTGAGAGCCTCCTCTCCCACAGTTCCTGCCATATGGAGCTCCCGGGAACTTTCAACTCCATTGATTTCCAGCTCCTTTCAAATCCCACCTGCAAAGCTGTTTTTCTGCGCTAGAATTTCAGCTTCTATCCCCCCCTGCTAATCTGAAACCTCATGCTATACAGAATAATTTACTGTATTCATGGTAATTCTCTTTCCTTTCATAACTGGCCATTAAAGAAAATAATACACAAATATAAAATGTGCCAAATGCAAAAATCATGATTTATCCCAACAATCTCAGTCTTAATGAAAAACTGAGGGGTGCTCTTGTATCAAAGCGATTAATGAATATATCAGTGGATTTGAGCATAAGGTAGACACCTGCTAAGGTAAAAAGGGGTAGAATTGAGCTCCAAATAATGTCTGTGGTCGTTTATGGTACCTAAGTCCACAATGCCCCATCCCTGGAAGTGTCCAGGGCTGGGCTGCATTGGGCTTGGAGCAACCTGGCCTAAGGAAGGTGTCCCTGCCCATGGCAGGGGCTGGTACTGAGTAATCTTTAAGGTCCCTTCCAACCCAAACAAAATTCTGTGAAGTCAACATTGCCATACACCTATGGGGCACCTGTATCCATGAACAGTCCCTTCCAGAGATAGAACCAGGATCAGACTGATTCCTTCCTCTCCTGGGAAGGCTGAAAAGACACCCAGAACCACCCCCAAACTGGATGCTGTGGTCTGTGTGTGCCAAACAGCCCAAGCAATGCTCCCACTCCCACTGGATTCTTCACTGCTGCTCTGTGGCTCTCCATCATCTTCTTTTCAAAAAAAAAAACACATTAAATTCAAAATTTCCTCACCACAAGTAGTTAGCAAAGAAATCCCCTATTGTGCAGGTGTGGAACCATCAGATTTTCAGCCTGTGGGGAGCTGTGTCCCTCTGCCTGTTGGTCTCCTGCATTTTTCACAAGGTTTTATGGGAGGAAAACAGCTGAAGCACACAGGTCCCTCCTGAGCCCAGCGCTGGGGGTATCAGCAGAGCAGGGGATGCAGGGGATGACACGAGGTCTCTCCTCAGCCACACAGAACTGCACAAAACCAAACACTCTTCAAATCCATCCCTTCAGATCCATGCTGGTCGTAGACAAACTGCAGGAGCTATTTTAATGTGGCAATATTTGGTGGTGTAGTTCCTGAAAATCCCAGTGGAAAATTTCCTTCAGGTTCTCACTCTCTCCCCCACGGCTCCAGAGGCTGCTGAGCCCAAGCAAGGGCTGCTCTCAGTGAATCCCTGCTGAGGTTTGAGATCAGCCACATCCAGGCTGAGCTTCCCATTTCTGTGGGAGCACAAATGGGTCTCTGGGGGAGAAATTCTGGAAGTGTTTCAGTGACGTGGGTTGAAGCAAGAGGAGCAAACAGCAGAATTTCATCACCACCTCCAGCCACGCTGACTGGTTGCATCTCAAAGTTTCCAAAGTGTCCCTTGGCTCACAAAGGCTCCCTTCCATCCTCCTCACCTGCAGCTGGCCACAAAGCCAACCTGGGCTTTTAAGTAACCTAACTTAGAGCTTATTTATAGCTTATACATAACTTAGAGCCTAGAGCTCTGTCTTATTAGAGCTGATTCTGGGAGGCTGTGACACGTTCTGAGAATGACAACACTTTGAGAAAGGCTGGGAATTTGAGGCAGGGACCCCAGGCTGCCATCTGATGGTATTTAAAACGCACTGATACTTTTGAAAATCACAGAATCATGGAACAGTTTGGGTTGGAAGGAACCTTAAAGATCCTCTCGTTCCAATCCTGCTGCCATGGGCAGGGACAACTTCCACTGGATAATTTCTAAGAAATACAGACAAAAAGCCCTAAACTAAAGGGCTAATATTACTCAAGTGTTCCAGCCATCATATTAAGAACTCCTTGGGACTCATACCATGGACATCAGTGTCTATTGCTCATCTGTGTCTCACTGATTCCTTGCTCCCAGCTCCACAAATCCGCTGGCAGCAGCACTATTCCCAGCAAGGAGAAGGTGTGGCAAACCTTAGAAGTTTCTCTGTGCTACACAGAAACTGAAATTTCAGAAGGATGCATCACAGCATTCATCTGAGAACAAATATATTTAGTTGGCATGGAAACAGTAAGTTGGGCTGAATGTGGTAAATATCCAGCAGTCATAAAAAAATCGAGCAAGTCAGGATAATAAACATTAGAAATAAAAACTGGCTGAATGCTTTTGAATCATGGCTCTTTTACAATTATCACTCCTGTTTTCATTTGAACATGAGTGAAATCCACTTAAACTAAGCTGTTCCATTTTATGCCAAATACTTCTATAACATCCTCATTCAGATAACTCCTTTCTCCTTTTTTATAATCTGTTTGAGGAAAAAGAAATTAAAAGGCTGAAAACCTCCATTGCTATTCTCCTTCATTTCCTCAGCAATATTAATGAATTGAACATAATTGATTTTCTGTCTGAGAATCTTTCTCCTTTAAAACTCTCTTTATGACTTGACTGCTTGGAGGTATCCCTATGGTTTGAGTATCTACAGTGTTGCTACTTTAGTTGTTTCCAACTTTTTCCCCCTCTATTATCCCAAATTTTTTATCGTATTCAATCCAAATCTATGGGTAGAAACATTAGAACAAGGAATGAAAAGAATAGGATTTATTTTCTGAGCAAGTTCTTGTGTGTAATTCCCAGACAACAGATTCTTGGAGATTTTTAGTAAACTGAGTTGGGGTGATTACCCTTCTAAAAAGAAACTGAAATGAAATGAATGCTAAAGAAGTCTAGGTACTATAGAAAAACAGGATCACTACCATGAATTTTTCTACAGGCCCCAGTTCAGCAAAACTTATTGCACATGCTTAAATTCCTGGATTCATTCTGCTCTCAGTGATGTGTGCCATTTTTAATTACACATTCACAGGATGTAGAGACTTCTGTGTGTACAATGGAGATTTTTTAACTATGACTTAACAAATGCACAAAGCCACAGGACTTAAGGAATGTTTAGTGGGAAACCTTGTCTCACATCAGATCCAGGCACACATCAGAGACAACCAAGGGATACATTCACTCCAAAATACATGACACAGGAACACAATGGGATCACTCAACAGGAAGCTGATCCCAGAGTTATGCAGGACTGAAATATAAGAAACTTCAGTGCTGCTTTGCAAGGAAATGGTTTGGACACACCCAAATTTGCCAGAAACCTTCCCAGACTGCTTTAACAGTCTTGTGACCATATATATTTAACAACAACAATATATATAGAAATATATATTATAGTTTTTACATTCACTTTCCATGAACACAATTATTAATGTCTCCAGAAGCTGGACATCCCATTTATAAAGGGAGCATCTAACATTTTGACCTGAAGAAAGGTGATACAGCTCTGAGACTCCACTCTTGAAGTGCAGCATTACTGAACACTGGAAAACCAGGACAGAGACAGGACAACCTTTATGGAAAAGACAAAACTATTTAGGCCAGCACTTTTGAGAACTGTGATTGGGACCCATCACCCAGAGATCGCTGCTGTGTGGCACCACTGGTGAGACAGCACAGACACAACGTGACTGCACCAGCCCACACTGTGAAACAGGAGAGAAAAAGCCAACAGGAGTAAACACCAGTTCATCCAAGAACACAATGTATGGGAATGGAAAAGCTCCATAAAAACAATGCCTCCTCTCCAAGTGCACTCGCCTCTGGAACAGCTCAGGGCTTGCTGTCAGCCCAACGTGTTTTCTCCCCTTTATTTATAGGATGGTTTGTCTCTCTGGGTAATTATAATGAAAGGTTAAGCCTGTGTGATCACCAGAGGGTCACTGCAACAAAGAGTTAAACTTTGTGGCTCTGTCAGCCACTCTTAAAGGCTGAAGAGTTATAAGGACATTGCACTGGAAGAACGGCCAACATGGAGCACTGAGATACCACCCAACAAGCCATAACGAGAAACAGCTTTTTAGTTTTAATTAAAAGCACAACAAAATGTTTTTTCATGTCTCATTCATTTGTTTGTTGTTGTTATAGAATCAAAACACGAGATTTTTCCTTTTAATGAAAAACAGAAGCTCTTTAACCCTCTCTCCTCCTTATTTATAGACATGTAAAAGCTTGGAAAAGTGGCTTTTGTAATGGCGCCAGCACAAATCTCCGTGTTTTATGCAATTCTGATTCACACAGTATTATTTGGTAAAAGCAGAAAGCAAGTTACTGCCCTGAATATTTCAACTCCCCGATTGGCTGATGACTTGTTAACTACTGTTAACACTTGATGAACATGTTTACAGGTGGCCTGGCCAAACCTAGTGACTGGAAACATGTCAGAGCTGTCACTTTTGCATTTTTCTGCTGGAGAGATAAGCAGAACTAATGAATTAACCGGTCACAGAGAAGACAAATAACAACTTCCAAAATGCTTGTCAGCAAAGTAGACTGAAGCCACCCAAACCAAACCAGCTTCAGCAGCCCCAGCTGCTTCAGGAAGTCCCAATAGATGAAAGGCAGAGACAAAATCCTTGATGAACTTGGATATGAGCTCTACCAAATCTGCCAACACAACCTTGCAGGAAAAGCTCCAAGATGGACAGCACGCTGTAATTTCAGTAACATTCCTGTTCCATTGTAGTGGAGAACAGGATGTCACCATCTGAATCAGTGCTTCATTAATTAAGGCTGGACAGGAGAGTTCTGTAGGTTAGTTTGGAGCAGATGCTCATGTAGGAGGAAACCTTGAAAGCAGAAAGGGGGGCCCACCCTGTGAATCTGCATGTGCAGCCTTCCACCTCTGTATTTCATGAGTCACTTTTTATTTCTTCTTCTGGATCCTTCTCAAAATGGGCCAGAAAAAAAAAAATTAAAAAAAGCAAAATGGCCATGGCAGAGACTAAAGAAAAACATAAAAAATGGAGAAATTGGGAAGAGGATGTCCCTCACAGCGTGCAGCCAGTCTGTTCCCTGGGAGGGACAACCATGCATTAAAGAGCTGATTTTCCTCCTTCTTTGCCAAAATGCAATGCTTGTAGGCCAGCTCACTCACTACACCAAACTCCTCCAGTGCTGCAGGCACTGCAGCTGAGGATGAGCCTGGCCCAACATCTGGATTTGGGAGGCAGAGGGGGGACAGAAAGGAACAGCTCATCACTGACACTCCAGAGAGGAAATACATTAATTAAACACCATGGGTGACAGAGGATTCCCATGTGCCAGTAAATAATTAAATCTGAGGAAAAAATGCTTGAAATTAATTATTATTAATCTTCTGTAACCACCCCAACTGATTATTCCTGCAGGTATAGAGTTAGAAATGCTTCATGTAGGACACATGCTGTTGATACTGTTTACTCAGCACCAAATAAAGTTCTCAAATGCTTCAAAATCTGATTTGTACTAGAAATATATAAATTGCTGTGTGATTCAGGTATTCATCACCTGCATATTCTCCTGCCTATTTCAATTTAATCTGGTTTGAATGCAGATCACTGACTTTCTGTTCCAATACTGCCTGTAAACAACACACTCTATTTTGCTCAAAGCACACTAAATAATCTCTGACTTCACTGGAAGTGTCCAGAAAAATTTTAGCTCTATTAATCATCTGAAACTGTTTACAGACATGTTTGGACAATGAATGCAGAAGATCAGGACTAAAGATTATTTTTAGCTGTTACTTTCCAATTCCCTTCATACAAACCATTAAAGAACAGGTTCGAATAGTCTCAGAAACCTCTATTAAAACACTAGAGTCAGCTGAAAACAGTCAGTTCAAAATAAATGCATCATTTAACAGCTAGAATAGCTGAAATACCAACTTGCAATAGAGAGCAGCAGATAAGTATTTGCCTGAAGGGTTCAGACAGTTTAATTCTCTTTTATTACCAACAAAACAGACAAGAAAGCTAGCTGGGAGTTTTGCAGGAAAATATGTGCTTTTGCTTTGAAGGAAGGTGTTATTTTTAACCATTGCACCTCCTGGCTTCAAGGGATGGGGACAGCACCCAGTACCTGCTCCTGGGCCTTGAGCTCGTTGCGCTGGAGCCTCCTCTGAGCATCGTAAACCTGCCCGCGGTAATTCTCCACCTCGTCCTGCAAGGCCTGCAACAACACCAAGGGATGCAAAACACACGTGAGAAACACGGGATGGCAGCAGAACTTCCAGCTCACGAGCTGGGGAAGGAAGTGGAGCACTCTGAGTCCGGCTGAACTTCGTGCTAAGATGTGACAGAGGCAGTTTGGCCACTCGAAAAGGTTTCTTTGCACAGGTGGGACCATTGATGGAACAGGAGAGGTTACACCTTAAAAGTCGTATCTTATTAAAGGCTGCAAGTATTCATCCTGAAAATGTAATAAATACCCTCAAAGCCTGGAAGGCAAATGGAAATATTGCAACATTTGCATTTGCAAATGCCCCAGGTTTTTGTTGCCATCCTCTCTGTACAACCTGAGCTTCCCAGGAGCAGATTTGCAGTGTACCAAGAGTTTTTTCTTTAAGCCAGAGTAATCCTCTCTCTTTGGAAAACAATGTCTGGAATTTGCAGTGGAAATGTATTCCATATTACTGAAATGGGATGCTGGCCGAGATGAGGGGCTCCCCTCCTGCCCTGTAGTCAAATCTAGCATGTGATCTACAAATGAAGTATAAATGGCAATAAATAAAAGGAATATTATGATCCTGTCACTTTACCACAACCACCCAATCTTTATTTATCTCAGAAGTAATCGCTCCTAAACCAAGCTCATAAAATGCACCGACAAATTTATTTTGTCATGATTGTTCTTCGTATATATTTATTTTTATTCCAGCAGTCACTCAGAGCCTTGATCTTTTTGTTACATGCTTAACAAAGGAACAGTGTGCCCCAAGGAACTGATAGTCTGTGTTATTTCTAACAGATACACACCAAACAAACAATAGAAAGTTTCAAAGATTTTCTTTTTTTTCTTTTGGAAGTTTCCTACTCATTGTTGGATGTTTGAATACACGCTTAACATTTACTTACACATTTACTAAAAGCTTGGGGATGTTGTCAGCTTGAATAAAGGCATTGTTAACTGCAAGTGCTGACTCCAAGCAAAGTGCACAATGTGGATGGGGGATTGACACCAGCACAGAGGCGGCTGTGGCTGCAGAAAGGGAATATTTTGAGTTATCTTTTGTATGGCAGGAAATCGGGGCATTGATACCCATCAGTGAAAAGCAGCACAGGCCTGGACCCGCAAAGGGGCTCGTGCTGCAAATGCCACTGAAGGAACCTCCAGTGCTGCTTTTAAAAAAGCTGAGCTGCACAGAGACCTTTTGCAGAGCAGCCTGGAATGACAGAATCATTAAGGCTGGAAAAGACCTCCAAGATCATCAAGCCCAACCTTTGCCCAACCCTACAGTGGTCACTAAACCGTAGCGTGAAATGCCGCGTTCACTTGTTTTTTGAACATTTCAGGGATGGTGACTCCACCACTTCCCTGGGCAGCCTGTTCCAGTTCCTGACCACTCTTTCAGTGAAGAAATGTTTCCTAATATCCACCCTAAACCTCCCTTGGTGCCCCTGCCCTTCCCTTGAGAGGAGAGACAAACAAACCCCACAGACTCAGGGTGCTCTGCAGGACCTGCCATGTGGTCAGTTTGCTCCCTCCCAGCAGCCAGGATCCCTGTGCACAACTCAGGATCATTAAAGGTCCTCGTGGTGCAAAGATTTAACAGAAGAAATGCCTTGCTCTTTCCACAACACCGAAATACTGTACTCTCCAATAATTTACAGGATAAAATTGCTATTGAGATAAGATAAGATGACTACTTATGATAGATCTTGCACGCTGTTTTGAAGTGATGCCAGGCATTAACTTTAAAGTCTTATAGCCCTAAGACTGTTACATGTTCTGATGCCAAAAATTGTAACCAGACCCAAGCATGAACTTCAAATCTGCCCAGGGACTTTTATGCTATCACAGCTTCTGAGAAATGTTGAAATCCAGGCTCTGAATACATAACCCATCTTCAATACTCAACAAGTCTTGCAGTACCAGGAATTTGCATTAATATAATGAAATATATGTGGGAATTATGTGTGAATTGTAGGCTTTTTTCTTTTTGTGCATCTATCTTGTGATGTAAAGCACAAACAAGCAAAAAAGCTAAAATGAGCAATGTAGAAATGCAATAAGGACCAAGGTCATTCCACATATCAGGAAGATCACCAAAAACTCAATTAATTTGACAAAAATCCTGCCATAACCCCAAAGTGTCCATCCATAACCAGCCCAGGAGCATTCCTGGAGCACATTTTGGGTAAACTACAAAGTATGACCCATCTTCTTCTGCTCTTTCAGGATCAGCTTTTCCAGCCCAAATGGTTTGGCCTGGTGAAAAATAAGGAGGGAGGAAACCTCATCACACATCACTCGTCCTTCCCTCGTGCTCAAGAGCAAATTTGACTCTTCACAGGACTTTGAAGCTGGCCAAGAGACAGCAATTAAATGTACAAATACATGTGAGTACATATATATGTGTTTTTGTCAGAGAACAGATTTGGATCATCCCCATCTGCAGGTCCTGGAGCTCAAATTGTTCTTGCCAAAGACAGCAACCACATGGTGGCAAAGAGAACTGGTGCCCTGCTCCTTCCTTCCTTCACTTCTCCATTTTTACTTATCTTATTTACAACAAACTTATTCTGCAGAGGATAAAACGAGAGGTTCCTTTAAATCTGAGGGCTTGCAATGCATCTGAAAGTCATTTAATTTGGGAAATTCAGATAACACAGCCTTTGTCAGGTTCACCTACTCTAGGTAGCGTTTGCCAGCACGGAGCACACATGTTTTATTTCATTAGGAGAGCAGAAAATGTCTTAAATTTAAATTTAGAAAGAAGGCGTTTTTACTATAGCATGTAAGTACAGCAAACTAACAACTCTTCCAGTTATCCATTCAACATTTGTCCAAACCAGAATTTACTGTATGAACTCACAGACTTTTCCAATCACATCAGAACTGGCTGTTGGCAGGTTTTGTATTGGGATGGCAAAAAACCTCAACTAACTCCTTGGATCAATCACAAATACCTTTAACTGGACCCTTTCTGGACTATTTCTGTGCTGCATAAATTCCATGAGTAATTAATGTTCACTTGAGTATTCCAGCTATTCTATCAGCACAATGGCAAAAAAAAAGTAAAACCAAAAGTTCAGCATTTGATCAAAGCTGTGCCAAAATGAAAAAGTAACAGCAAAATCTCATGGTCGCTGTAGATTCCTCCATGTGATTAACTCTGAAAACAGCAATTAGAAGTCAGCAAGTTTGTTGCCCACGATTTTAATTTTCTAGGAGGGATCATGACAGATGTCATGAATAATGCACCTTTCTGAAGATCACACTGAAAATTCTCTCTGTAGTCAAAAAGCCTCATATTCTGTGGCCAGAGCCTGAATGCTGATGGCAATTCCTGAAGCAACCAGAACCCTCAAATCTTTCTCTGAATCAGACAGGGAAGCTTTTGCCATGTAAAATACGCATACAAACAGCAGAAGACTTAGCCCAGGTACACCCCAGAATAAACTGAACAATGTTTTGTTTTGTTTTGTTTTGTTTAGAAATGCGGTTTTTACTCTATGGCTTCAAAGTGTCACATTTTGCCCAAAGAGCAGCAGAGTTTATGATGAATAACTGCCGAGATGAAGAAAAACAGATTAAAAAATAAAAATCCAGGCCAATTTTTAAGCATCAGAGACTTTTTTCCCCCCTGAACAGAAAACAAAACTGAACTTATTGAGTTAAATTTTTCCAGGTTCGGAATTAATCCCTGTCCGTCAGCTGTGCTAAGTGGACTTGCATCACTACCATAAAGAAAATATTTTTTTTTTCAGTTAAACGGGCTTTCAAATGCCATGTAAACATGTTTGCTGTTGAATGTCTACACTGTACCTGACCTTGGAAGTGCTTTGTGTTGGCCAGAGAACAAAGAAATCAAATGTTTTGCTTTCCAGCCCAGATATCCTACACTTTGAAAAGCTCTTAAAAATGCAAATGAGATAATAAGCTCCACTGCAACAATGTGGGTGAATTACAGCTGGAAAAAGGGAAAAGTCATTTGATTTATTTCTAAAAATGGAAAGGATCCTAAAATAAAATCATATTGTTTGGGTTGCACACAGCACTCAGAGGCACGGGAAGGATAGAAAGGAAAAGTAACGGCTTTGGGAAGGCGCTGCTGGAATATTCCGGGCAAATTTTGGGACCTGGAGTGGAGTTTGTGGACGAGTCCATCCCAGTCACTGTGACCCAGAGCTGCTGGACACTGATGTGGAAGGAGAAAGGAACCTCTGACCTGCATTTCTGGGTAGGCACCTTTGATTCCCCCTCCTGTCCCACAGTAGGTTGATCATGACCAGGGGAACGTTTAATGAAGTTTATTTGAGACCAAGGGAGCAGCACACGTGGGGCTGGAGTGGGGAGAGTTGGGCCTGTGCAGCTCCAGAAGAGCTGGGATGGTGCACGGGATCAGAGGAATTCTGTGGGATACCTGAGGGACAGACTGAGGCTGTGAAAAAAGGTGGTTTTTTTTTTTTTAAAAAAAAAAAAAACCCAACTGGTAAAGCACAGAGTTTTGACAAGGAGCCCTAAAGAGACAAAAAGGTGCAATGCCAGCATTCCAAAATCCCTTGTCAAGGCAGGAATTAATTTCTGGTGTTACTTACAGGGCTTAATCTAAATCAACTAAAAGCTGGTAAGAGAAAGAGTTCAAAGAATCCCAGGAACAAGTATGGAATGGGAATGTATGAAGGATTTAGTATTTTATATACGAAAACTGATTTGATTATCCTTTAACCACAGGATAGTTTTAAAAACTGTTGGATTCCCTGGGAGAAAGTTCATTTCTGAAGAATTACATAAACAGAAACAATTCCTGTTCCTCATTTCTTTCTCTTGATTACAAATGTGAAGAAACTATTTACAAAGCTGAGATGTTTTGCGTCTTTAACCTGAAATAATTTCCTGTTTTTTGTATGTTCCTGAGAGCAGCCAAGGCTTGATTCCTGATCCCATCACATGGGTGGGAAGTCACAGATCACAACCATTTATCTCTCTGGTCTGAGGGTTGAATAAATAAGTGACACCTTCAAGAAAAGGAAAATTTTCTAAAAAACATTAAATATCAACATATTTTCACTTTGAAACAGAAAGCACCAAGAAAAGTTGCTGCTCATCCTGATCAGATTATGCCAGGTAACAGCAGAGTCTTTTTTAATAGAAATATATAATTTTATTAGCTGTACCAGCAACTCTGCACACATGGATGTGCATCTGTATCAAGAAAAACCCTCGATATTTATGACCAGTGCAGAGTAAAGCCACCACTAAAGGTAGTGAGAGTTAGCACTTTTCATCTTCAAAGAATTTTTCAAATGTTACCAAATTAATATAATTAGTTAATGAAAGATGCAGTAATAAAAGCTACCCTAATTACCTACTGTAGTCTTAATTATCTCCTTACTAATGCCCACAGAAGACGGCTTCCACTTTACATCCTCAAAACATGTGCCAACAATAATTCTGAATACAGGCTTCTCTTTAAGTGCCTTCTAAATTCAAATTGCATCCATTGATGTGTTTTCTCTCCCCGTTCATGAGAAGAAAATCTCTGGAACTTTGAGGAAAAAAAACCCCACCATGTGAACATTAATAAAAATTAAGGTGAATTTTCTTCCAGAAATACACATGAAGATGCTTTAAAATTTTGTCATGAAGACATTTAATTTTAAAAATCTTTATCTCTCCATAAAGCCAGAATTATGGGCTGTCTAGGCAAAAACTTCTTTACATTAAGTGATCTCATAATTTAGAGTCAAATACAATTCTATCCAAAGGAAGCAGCTAAAAATCCCACCCAAAATTATCACAGATTTTTAAAAACAATCATTCATTTTGCTAAAATATTTCATGGAGATAAAGAAATTTATCTGGGTTCATTACTACTACAAATAAATTGGGCAAATATATCTGTAAAGACCACTGATGTAATGCCATGAGTCAGAGCAAAACAAGGGTGTTTTAAAAAGTGAAAATAGTTTGAGCCAAATTGTTGGGGCATCCTCAACACTTCTTGGGTTTTCACTGAGCTCTTGCCCATGACACTGCAAACAGAACCCTCTGTACTTGGAGTTCTCTCTTGGTTTTTGGTGCAAAGCAAAGGAAATCTTCTGGTTTTAACCTAATACATATGTTTGCTGCCCACATATGGCAAAATTCCTTTCTGGTGGGAACTTTTTTGCTGTTGTTGCAACACACTATATATCCAAGAAGTCTCCTTTGATGTTGAACTATTGCTCCACTGCTCATTATGCTACTGATTCAATATGAAAAGCAAAATTTCTGTGGTTTCTGTTAAAACAATGGCTTTGTTTTGGCAAACAAAGTTTTCCACAACCTATATGCAGTGGCCAACATTACTGCAAGAGAAAAGAAAATCTATTATTTTACACAGAAAATAGCCATGGTGTTTAATAACACAAATTATTTCTCTATCCTATAGGTACATTACAATTGCTATTATGACTGTACAGAAAATTTAGGCTTTATTGCTCCTCAGGAACAGAAATTAAAATGCCTTAAGTGATATTTGACGTGTCTCCTTCCTATTTTACTTTCCTTTCACTGATCTCCCAGCCTGTTGCCAGGAGTCCAACTCCAGGATCTGGCTGGGATCAGCTTGGATGGGTGGGGGAAAGGGAAAGACCTGCAAAAGCTGCTCTTCACAGAGTCCTGCCATGCAATGAGAGCAAATCTGTGAATCTTCCTGCCTGATATTTAATTTTAACCACTAAACACTATTTCATGAAGAGTGAACACAAATTACAACACAGAATGAAAATGCAAATTGGTAATACCTTTGTAAATGTGTCCCTACAAGAGTTGGTTGCCCATATTCTGCTGCCATTATGGAGAAAAAAAAAAAAAAAGAAAAAGGTGGCCTTGGTCAGGAATCAGATAAAAGGCATAATTTCCAAAGGCACAGAATTCATCAGCTCCCACTTGGAATAACATGAGCTCCCACATTCACCACGGCACTTTTGGAAGTTTGGCTCATTTTGCTGACATTTCAACATGGGAATGGAGACCTTGCAAAATTCTCCAGGCTTGGGGGCTTTGCCCATCCCCACCAGTCAAGCAGCTCCCTCTTGCACCAGGCTATGGCTTTGGAGATTTGACAGAAGGAGATGCCCTCGGGAAGCCTAACAAATCCTTCCCTTGAGGGACTGTGGGAAGAAAGAAAGGGGTTCAGGAAGAAAAGGAGTAATTTGATTTTAGCAACAGAACCAAGTCTCTCTAGCAGTAGGGGGAAAAAAAATTTAAAGTAGGTCATTTAACATAAAATAAAAATATATGCAAACATTTTGCAGTGTGACAGGCTCTAACATAAGCTATTTTCATTTTTGACAAGTTATGGGCAGGAGACTGGCTGGCAGTGCATTATGAACTTGGGATCATCAGCATTAGCTCCTGAGCAGTCCCACAGCACTTCCACCTCACACTTCATCTGGATTCTTGGTGTCTTGAGGAGATTCCCTGAGCACTGCTGCAATTGTCAATATGCCAAGATATTGATGTGTTTTCAGCAACTTCTGTACACACCTAGTTGAGCTGACCACAGTTTTGAAGATAATTTTCCTGCAAAGTCTTTAGCCCTGTTAGAAATTCTCCCCTGGGAGGGTGGGCAGGCCCTGGCACAGGGTGCCCAGAGCAGCTGTGGCTGCCCCTGGATCCCTGGCAGTGCCCAAGGCCAAGTTGGATGGGGCTTGGAGCAGCCCGGGACAGTGGAAGTGTCCCTGCCACGGCACAGGGTGGGATGAGATGGGCTTTAAGATCTTTTCCAACCCAAATCATTTCAAGATTCTATGATTCTAAGATATATCCCTAAAACACCTTGCTGGCACCAGCAGGGCTATTTGTAGGCTTAAAATTAGGCAGGGGCTTAAGCATTTTGCTGAGTCAGGGCTTCACTGCAGGACATTATAAACTCAATTCTTTTGAAAGGCAAAGGATGCCATAAGGTCCTGCAGAGATAACAGTTCAAAGAAAACAGCAGCACAATTGTAAAGTCGGGCATTTTTTTGTCAAGGGGAGCCAAGGAGGGAATTGTTTTCGCTTTGTTTTAGCGGCTCAGGTGACAGGAGGGAAAGGGAGGCAAGGTTCAAAGGCTGCAATAAACTGGCTTTCATCTGCTTTTCTCAGTGGGCCACAAAACCCAACAAGCACTGCTCTCTGTCTATGACCAGGACACTTTGGGGCTGTTGTGATGAAGTCAATCAAAACCCTGTCAGCTGGAAGATTTACTGGAATATTTACCTGGAGTTATTTTGTAGTTTGCTTTAACACTGCTTCCCCTTCTTTCCAGCCTGCATGAGTGTCATGGTCAAGAGCAGAGCAGGAGGAGAAAGGAGAAAAGCACTGAACTGTTTCCCCCTTGTCCTCGCCGAGGTTTAGGCAGAAACACCAATGGTGCACATTCACCAGATAAAATGAAGCTTTTAAACCCAAAGATACCATGACATCTTAAGCATACACTTGTGAAGGAAAAGTTCAGAACTCCATTTTAAACCACTTATGAGAGGATTTACCAAGATTCTGCCTAATGTTCAGCTGACGCTTTGTCAAAAACATTTATCACGAAGCTTTTGAAGTTTCTTAGCTCTCCCCCCACCCCGAGTTATTAAAACTTGAACTGCAGAGTTTGTTATCAGCCTCAGAGCACACACAAAACACATCAGGTATTTTTTCAGTCAACCTTTCAGCCTGATTTTGAGACTATTACACAAAATGCAAGGTTCCCAATCAGGTTAATGTCTGACAGATAATGCTGAGCGGCCGGGACTGCTGCGCCCGATTGATCCGCGAGACAATTTTCATTTCCTAATTTGCTTTTTATTAAACACCTTGCAATCAAAGGGAAGGGTGAGGAGTCTGCCATTCTCCGAGCAGGTTTCCTGTGAAGACCTGATGTCGGCTTCAACATTTTCAGGCAACTTCTTGAATTTTTGATGCTCTGTTGCAAGAACGTCTAAAACGTCGCGTCAATGCCGAGCTAGTGAAAAACTGCTATTGTGAATACAAATTAAGCAGTAAAACATCTGGTTCTGCTGCTTGCTGTACTCCTAACAACAGTTCTGCAAAAACAAACATCAGGGGTTCAGGCAGAATTTCCTGCAATGACTTGGAGAACGCCAGAGTCGTGATAAAGCAGAATTTATCAATCACTCGCTGAACGAGGCAATCTTCCCCTGCCTGGGGCTTCATTCCCAACCAGGTTTATCACCAAACTGCCACTTTAAGTGGGTGTTCGGACACTTCACACCTGGAGCCAGCCCAGAGCTCCCAGCAGACCCCTGGTGCTCTGCAAATGTCTCTTTAAAATGCATTGCTCGCCACAGATACACGGAGACCTGGAAATGTAAATATTTCTAACAGGCCTTACAAAGCCTCTTATTTTGTTATGGTCTTTTAAAACAGAAATATGAAAGGGTCAGATATTTCTAATCAATAGGCCAATCTGATTGCCAGTAAGAATGAAAGAAAAGCTATTTTGTGCAATCAAGGGCTCAGTACTGCTGCAATTCTCCCATTACATAAAATAACACCCATTTTCTTGCACACAGGCAACACACAAAGAAATCTAATAATGTCTTTTTACCTTTCAAAGCAACCTTAAACAACAAAATTAACTCGCAAGGCAAACCACTGCTTTTTGAACTGAACAAGAGCGAGCTTGACTCAACACATGTGAGATGTGAGAGGCAGCAAAGTAATATCTGCTAAAATTATGTCTGGAAGCCAAAAATGGGGTGACTCTTGACAGGAGAGGATGCACACTTGGAAATTCTTTTATTCAAAGTCTTTAATGACCTCCAACCCAATTACATTTGCAACAGGACATGACAATGCAGTTGCTCCTATTTAAAAGTATGTGTGAAAACGGAGCATTTTTGAAGCCTGAATCATTTTTTTTAAAACTTTTTAATCATGTTGAGATGAAGCTCATTTACTTAAAAAGAAAAAATGAAACAGAACGTCCTCTGCAGCTGGTCAAACAGATTACGAAACTCTAATCTCAGTAGCCTGAGGAAAACCAAAACTGTTTTTCAAGTATCTATTTTATAGAGCATTAGCTTTATACTTTTTAAAAGAGGCATTAACATAACTGATCAGAACATCCCAGAATGTTTCTGATCTAGTTAATCATATGACGTTATGACAGAGATTCTTGCTGTCATAATGCCAATATTTCTAAACATTTCTAAAATCCTTTAAGTTCTTCTTGGGTTTTTTTTCCCAAATCAGACATGGGTAAGATCTATTTCAGTTTCTTCAGAAGTTTTTCCTTCCATTTTAGAGCTCTATAAAACTGGTGCAGAATATTTTAGATAGACAGACACATACACACACAGCAAGGAACAATGTCAGGCTCCATGACCTATTTAAATGTTTCTGTTAGCTTTTTATACAAAACATTTCACTCTAAATCCTCCCTTTCTGGGAGTCCTCACCACCTTATTTCTTTAACTCTGCTGTATTCTTTACACTTAAACTGGAATCATCAATTAAAAAATCAGAATTTGATTAGTTTAAATTCATTGAGTTAATTTCCCTTAAAAATTGCTTAAAAGCAAATTTTTAAACATCCAAGCCACACTTGTTGCAGCTCTGAGGATCGATGTTTACTGGACAAACTTCCAGCGGGTCTGGGCCCCTCTAAGGCAGCCCTGGGGTAGGATGAGACTGAGGATTCCTGGGAGAGATTCCTGACAGGAGCACCTCTGCAACAGGAGCTGCCTGCACTGCAAACAAACAGCCCATGCTGCACCTTTTGGTGCTGACAGCTTCTCCAGTACAGGTAAGAATAAAGTGGAATTTATACACTGGCAAGCCAGGAGGAGGTTGAGAGGAGAAAAACACTCACCAAAGCTTTGGCTGTGCCTCAGATATCATTTTAGTGGCGTGCCAAGAGTTCTTATCACAGTTGTGACAAAGCAGATCTGATTTCCATTGAGTGCTTTTGGGGTTTGATTGTTTGTTTGTTTGTGGGTTTTTTGTTAAATCTGTTTTAACTCCATTTTGAGCTGAAGACTCTGCTGTTTCAGTGTGAAGATCTTTCTGGCAGAAAAGTCTTACATGAAAATGCACAGGCAGGAGAGGACCTCAGTCCCACACAGCACAAATTCTGTTGGGTTACTTGTGAATCTAACAAACATCCACAAGATTTCCTCCTGCTTTTGCTTCCCAGGAACACCCACAGGGTCCTGACAAGGCAGCGGAAATATCCCCAAAAAGCAGCCAAAGCTTTTTGAAAAAATATATGTAAATAGTTACAAATATTCCTATATGGATGCCACTTTTAAAATGCAAAAGCATTAGAAGTAACAGAAAACAGATCAGGTTCTAAAGTGCCAAAAATTTCTCATTTTGCAACTACACATTAGCGTCTCTCAGCCAACCTGCACGGCTACTTTGTGCATCCAAAAACCCTCCCCTTATCACAGCTGAGACAAACACTGCAGGAAAAACATTAAATGGCACAATGTGAAAGAACTCCTGTGTTGGTAAAGTTGCATAAACCTCTATTTAGTTCAAGATCTCACAGGGAAGCAAAAATGAGCTTTGCCTCTGCTGAGATGGAGAAGGGACAGCAGCTCTTCACTCCCACCACGAAAGCTGAGTTGGAAACACAAATGAGAGCTCAGCAACACCAAACTTGATTTGCAGATGCACAGTTCCATCCAGTAACTATGAACAGACACAAGCATTGAGTAGAAGTGCTGTGTTATTCTGGGAGGAGGAAGAAAATCCATCAGGTAGGAGTCCCTCCTTGGGGCTCAGAGCACAGCTGTGGTCAAAGCCGTTTCCAGGCAGACAATTAAAATCCACTGATAAAATCCAAATTCTTAAACAGTCTTCAGCAACTGCTGATCCACCTTGCTGAATAACAAGTGCAAAACTGGGAAGGACATGAATGATACTGACAGTAGAAACAAAAGGAAGAGGAACTGAAATACAGCACATGCAGCTGCTTTCTGGAGCCAGGAAGTGTCAATACAGATTTTGGATTTCTCCTTCCAGCTGCCTGCAGAGTCCTGGCTCTGTCCAGTGGTGCAGGTGTTCCTGCAGGTACCTAACAGTTGTCAGCCTGAGTTTTTATTTATACAGCTCCATTCTGCTCCTCCCAGGCTTCTCAGGCAGCAAACAAACTCACTTTTCATGCTCAGTGCTCTTGTTTGTACTTTTACCCTTTGTTACATAACAAACCTGGCAGGGAGCAGAGCAGGGAGAGTGCCCGGGGCTCCCGCTGTGGGTGCAGGGGGTTGGACACTCACTGGGGGCATCACCCATCCCTGGGTGAGCACATCCTCATCCTGGGGCTCCTCCAGGTCAGATCCTGGTGGAAAGGTGGGTGCAGGGTGACAAGGCAGCTGTGCTGGCATTGGAAATGAGAAGGCCAAGGTGAACCTTGGTACCACTGGTGGGAGCTCATGGCAGTCCCTGGGCACTCACAGGGGAAATGGCAAGGAAAACATCAGAGCACTTGAGCATTTAACATCTTTTAAACAAATTTTAGTACAGACAGATAGCACAACCTTCTCTTGAAATGAAAATGTGCCCCTGAGACAGTGATTCTCAGGAGCCCGGATGGACTCAATGATCTCAGAGATTTTTTCCAACCTTAATGATTGTGTGAGTCTGTGAGTCTGGACCAGCACCGCTGCCCACTTGGCAAGTGCACAAATGATGCGTTTTCCTAAACCACAGGATATCTGCATGAAGTTTTAGTGCTGCCATGTCCTTACTAATTATTTCCCTAGCAAAGGGACTGGTTTGTTTTCCCTTGATCTGGTTCTAGAAGAGCTTGCATCCACTCCTTTTTGTATCACAAATGATCTGATCTGTTTCCAGGATACGCTGAGTGATGCTCTCCTTCCTCCCCACACCAGGCTTTGTTCCTTTGGGATGAGCTGAACTGTCAGACAGCAAACCCCAGGGCAAAACTGAGCTGGGACTTCCTGGCAAATCTCAAGAGGGAAGTGAACAGGGCATTGAATGTTTTGTCTTCTAAGGCCAACATGGCCTGGTTTGAAATCCATGATCTCATGCCATGCTGGGCCAGGAAAATGGCATATCCAGGGCATGGGTTTCCAGCATAAAACACAAGTGAGGTGATCTGATGTGACTCTATTCACCTGCCAACAGCCCTGGCAGAAAAATAAACAGGTTCTGGGGATGAGCTGCTGCTGGAGGCAAAGCAGGAACCATCACAAGAGCTGCCCTGACCTGTGAGGAACTGGGGTTTTTGCTTTGAACTTCAGCAAATCTTAATGAATTCTTCATAACTGGCAACCCAGGGTTTTCACTGAGGATTTATTTCTCTGGAGGTGCCAAGTGCAGGAGACAAATTCAACACTAGAAATACAAATTTTGGGTCTCACAGTTGGTTGTCCAGGCTGGAGAAGGCAGTTCCAACACCACTGCAGGCCACTCTTTGTGTTGTACCAGGAGTCAGGTTTATAGGTGAATATGCATCAGTGCTGAAGAATTTGGTTTCCTAATTATTAAAACATGTTGATTTAATGGAAGTTATTGACTTCAGTGTGCTAAAAGCTTAAACTCAAAGTAAGAAGAGACAGTTTTAGTAACAGAAGAAGTTAAAAAGTGGTTGTGTCCTCCTTACTTGGAGGAGTAAGGTTTTGGTTGTGCTTGACTCATCCCTGCCTTACTGCTCTTCCACTCCTCTGTTATCTGGCAGTTTTGGAGGGGATGCTGCCAAGAGGTTCATTTAAAGTCCTAAATTTTATCCTGTAGGCAACACTTATTTCAGTTTCCTGAGAATAAATTTCCCAGGCAGACCCCTGAAGAAGAAAACAGGTGAGCTCTCTTTGCCTCATAAACCAGTCACGCTTCCTGAAGAGGCCAAAGATCCAAAACTACAGACATCTGTGCAGAAACACTTCAGAAAAAGCTTCAGCCTTGAGGTTCACAGTCTTCTCCATAAGCCTCAACTCCTCAGCCTTCCTCATGCACATTTTCAAGGGTCAACAAATCAAATATTTCCTGCCTCACATCCTGTTCATCAGTGAATCAAGGTGTGATGGTGCAAGAACCAGCAACAATGAACTACTCCCAGGAAAGGCATCCCACACTCCAGTGCAGGATGGAGCATGGACAGGAAATGCACAGCCACATGCAACAGGCTCAAAGCATAAAGTGTATTTTCAATAAAACTAAACTAGTTTTCCATCTTACACACACACGTGCTGTAGGAACACACAGAGGCAGTTCCTTGGGCTTCAAGGCCACAAGGTGTATGAACAGAAAATACTCACTGTACAAATTTTAGTGGGAAAAGGAGCAGAGAATAACACACAGAATAGACTTTTTTCCCTGTTTCTGGACTCCAGCACTATTTTGGCTGCCAACAGTACACAAAATTTCCACTGAAGGGCAAGTCAAACCCATTTCCCCGAGGATGGAGGCATCCGAAAACTCGCCGAGGTTATTCCATCAGTGCCTACGCATTCCCTAAGCGGATGAGCAGCTTCACTTTGAATCCACCTCAAACCACAGGGACTGGCTGATAATAACATTCAATTAAAATGACCTCGTCCTTCTAGAAAAAACTGGCTAAGAGCTCCACCTCACCTCTGCTAGCCGGGCACAATGGGGCGATTGATGCTGCGAGGAAACGGGATAGGTTTGTGCCGAGGAGCCGACGGGTCAGGTTTGGTGACAGTGTTTGTAGCTTTAACCGCTTACACAAATCTCCGAGATGAAAAAGCCACTTCTGCTGAGCACACCACAGCGAGGAAGCCACAGCTAGAGCTGGCAAACACCAAGCTGGGCTAATTAGACAGGTGTTTTGAAGAACCCCAAACTTTACACTTTATTTGGACCTTTTGATGTCGTACTTGGTGCTGCTTCACACCACTCGGGGCTCCAGAGAAAGGCAGGAGCTGCTCCCCTGCTCGGCTCTGGGGCTGAGTTTGCCATCTGATCTACTGAACACACAGACAAAAGTCGCCGCAGACTTTTTTCCCTTTTCAAGTGCAGTACTGTAACTTGGAAAGTTCTTTTATTCTCAACTCCACTGACGCAAGAAAGTGGCAGGAATATGGCAGCTTTGGCTGCTTTCCTTTGGTAGCTCTTTGTAAGTAATCCTTTAATGCTAAGAAAACAATAGGTATTTTCATTTTGGATGGAAAAAACACTCCAGTTATAGAAAATTAAGGGAACGCCTTTCAAAAAGTCTAAGAGTGCTACTGACCACTTGATTCTTCTCCTACCCTGCCTTTAAATATTGGTAAATAGTTACCATGCACAGCTATCAGATTCGCCAGGTTTCTCTTGTTACGCTTAAGAAAAGCCCAACTATTATGAAAATGGTTAAGTTTAACAAAGATATTTCTATTTCCCTGTGATCTGCCATTCAAAAGTGTTAGCCAGTCATTTTTTTTAAAAACACTCTTGATATTTGATCTTCTTGAGTTTCAGTTACATATAAAGCTGGAGAGCCAGCAGAAAATTCTAAGTGGAATCTGAAGATTTCTAAAGTCAACACTCATTTTGGCAGGAGCATTTTAATGCATAAAGCTGAAATCCACAGTGACTCTCTCCTGCTGATATCCCTGGAGCAGCCAGCACCACGATTAGCACAAAACCAAAAGCAACCTATAGCAGAACACACAGCTCTGCAAAAAAAAAAAAAAAAAAAAAAACCCAAAAAAAACCCAAAAAACCAAAAAAAACCAAAAAAAAAAAACCAACCAAAAACGGATGTTGACACCAATGCTGGAAGTGGTGCAGGCACAACAGGATCAGCCAGGGCAGCCTGATGCTGCTCCAGCTCGCTCCTGGGATGAGCCATGCCATTAAAAAGACATCTCAGGGAAAAGAGATGCTGATAACAAAGCAGGTCCACATCCCCAAATCCCCTGCTTGCCAAACCCTGCAACCTGCCTCGCTGTGCCAGGCTCTAAAACCCTCCACTGCAGAGCTATAAATGTCTGTGGCCCACGGAAGGGCTGCTTTGAAGACGTCGCTTTGCCCAGCGCTCTTTTGCTGGTGGAATCCATGGTTCCCACAGATTGTGTTTCCACCTCCACGGCTGGAGAAGCCCTGCAGACAAGGCTGTTCCAGGAGCAGGGAAGGAGGCTGCGTTCCAGGAACTCACTGGAACTGGAACAAAGCACAGCCCTTGGAAAGCCTGCACAGCCCTGTGCTCACTGTTTTACAGATGCCCCATCTTTGGACAGCATTAGACACTTGTTTTTATCTTTATTTTTTTTCCCCCCTCTCCAGTAAAGTCCCAGACTTTGGAGCACAGGCTCTTCCTCCCAGGCATTCTGCTTCCTAACTCCTGGGTATCTCCCCAGTTCTGTCTTTTTTTAAGCACCACTTTCTCCTCCACATAAAAGTCCTTCTGCTCTTTGGAGAGAAAAACTTCTTTGAAATGCAGCAGTAAACTCTGCATTCCTGTGAGCATCACAGCTTAAAAAAGCTCATTTCCATTTTCTTATAACATAGTTCTAAACACTGTCTTCCCTTCTTTACAAACTGTGTGGGCTTATATCAATATTACTTAACAGTTACTAATAAGAGTGTTTTGACTGCACCTTTTTAATTACCCAGGACCCCTCTCAGTGTGATTACTGCTGTCTTGTCAATTAAAAGCAGTGAATTTTATGGCTGGTTTTGAATTTTTCCCCCCATTTTTCCAGAGCAAAATCAGTGTAGTCCACATTATTAAAAGAAAGATAGTTTAGCTGTATATGACTTTATATTTTATTATGCATTTATAGAATCTTTAACTCCATAATTAGAAGACAGGTGGCATCCCTTCTAGGGCTAACAAGGAATAAAAAGGACTTCATGCAGCAAAGTGCCTGCTGGAGGGAAAATATAACACTGAGGACAACAATGATAATGCAGGGAAAAGTAAAAATACCAACTTTTAAACCTGTCAGATAAATCTGGACTGCAGTTCAGAGGAAAAGGCAGGCACCAGCTCTAGTCTTTTATGAAACTTGTAAGTCTGATTTTGCTGTTGGCCATGGTAAGTTCTTCAATGTGTCGAGACATGAAAAGTCAAGAAAAATGCCAGAGTGCAAAGCTTGCTGCAGGAAAAAAAAAAAAGATGACTCAATTCTTTGTCTCACAAGGCATGTCAAAGATATTATAAAGTACTTACAGATGCTCAGCCACTCGGATTGCCTGGCTGGCCAAACATCTGAAACCCTGTAATTTTGAAGAGAAGGTACTATGCTTCAGACAATGAAATTATTTCTGTGGCAGCAGAAAAAGAGAGATGATTTTGAAAGGAAGAGTTTTTTAAAATCAGAATTTCGGTTGTGATCAGTACCTATCTCAGCTTAATATGAAAGTCAGCCTGTTTTAATTATCATTTCTAATGAATGTGACAATGCTGGCTTTTAAAGGCAACCATTGAATGGAATCATGAGACAGAGCAGAAGCAAGAGTTGAAAACCTCAGGGCTAAACCCTCATTTCTCAGACAGACAGAATTTGGGTGAAACTACTATTTACATCAACAAAGACAGTGAAAAACAGGTGCCTCAGAGTTTGCACCCCATGAAACAGAGAAAGCAAAGCCATAGAAGACCTGCAGATTTCATTTCCCTATCTTTTGGAAGACATGACCTCCTGTGCTGATCAAACAGAATATAGGAAGTGATGAGCAAGATAAAGTCATTTGCCTGGTAAATTTTAAGGTCTGCTTTACAATGCTAAAGCACCAGTGTGGGTGCCTTGTAATTCCCTGCTAATAAAAGACACTGCAGAGTTATGAGTGTTATTACAGGCTGAAGTCAGTGACAAAGAAATAAAGACCCATGAAAAAGCACTCCATGTATTTAACACCAAGATGGTCCCTTACAAGTCTTTCTTTTCACCATGCCAAATGGTTTATCATGGTAATGCTTAGCCACAAAGGCAATTAGAAGGATTTGAAGTCCCTCTGGAGAACTTTGTGACACGCACATCTCTGAGGCTCTGCGGTGACTGACAGAATTTGGCACGGCCGTGGCCACAGAACCACCACCAACAGTGGGGCATGTTCTGACCAGATGTCTTACAAGACATGAGCCAGTGCCAACAGTGACATGCTGACCTTCTTTCTACAGGCACTGCTGGTTGAAAAAAAACACAACCAAACACAAAGAACCCAACCAAAAGACCTTCATCCAAGTTAAAATAGAAAATGCAACAAAATACTTGAAAAATCTTATCAATAATGTGGGTCTGTTGGCAAAAGTTTGTTCTGAGCTACTGGCTGAGGTTGTAGGAGTTATTTCTGCCACCTCAGTGTATCCTGGGGAATAAAGCAAGGCAAGACTCCCTCACCAAAGAGCCCTTGACACAATAAATATCTTTACCCTAAGTCTTAGATTTTCATTTAGAGTTTACACTGAGCTTTCAGGGGTTTTTCCCCTAATTAATGTCCCTGTGCTACCAGTTACACAAGGTCACAGCCCTCTGAACCACCAGCCATTACAGTCTTAACTTCCACCTCTGCCACAACCTTGGGTGAAGTCAAGGCTCTGCCCTCCTGTGTCTCACTTTTAAAACAGGACCAAAAAAAGCTTCTTCTCCAGATCAGGGCAGCTTAGGCTGTGTGCTCTCAGATGCCTCTCCTCCCTTAATAAGCACTAATTAAGGGTATTTAAACCACTTAGATTTACCTTTGCTTGGGACTTTTAAACCAATAAATTAGAATTATTAATTTCTTACCAACTCCAACCTCCTGGCTCTTGCAGAGTGCAATGCTGGTGTTCCAAAAGGTGTTTTGAGGACAAAAACTAAATATCTCTGCAGGGCTGCAGTCACTCAGTTCACGTTCCCAGAGATCTAATGTGCTTTTCCTTTTAATAAAGAATATTATTTGTAGTTACAAGTGGAATGTGCTAATAAATGTGGCTGATAATGAAATAGAACTGCAAGCAAAATTAGCTTGTGCATCAAATTTTTAAAACCACAGGTTTTTGGATAGAGAAATTTGGTATGTTTTATAGCTGCATGGATGCTATTCACTGTGTTGATAAAACCCTCAATATTTAGCAGAAGAAATGATCCTTTGGCTCCAAGATACAACAGCATTTAACAAACAGAGGATGTCAGGAATACTCAATGCCCACAAAGGCCCAGACAATTTAAACCCAGAAGTTTTCCCCTTTGTTCTGCTATGGCTATAAAACACTTCGACTTTTTTTTCCCCCCTCAACATTTTTAAACATAACAACGAAAAAAACCAACTGTTTCAAAATTTTTCACATGAAGGGGAACATTATTATAGGCCATTCTTTCCTAGAAATCTTTTAAATCTTATTTATTAACAGAATTAATCTGATCATAAGCTGGCTGACACACAAAGTGTTGAAATATGTCATCTTCCAACCATGCTTTGCTAATGAAATTTTGGTGTTAATTCAGGGATATAACGGAATCCTGGAATCTGTAACAGGAATCAAACAACAATTGTGGTTCATCTGGCAAAAAAAGCATCATTTTCTCCCTTTTCTGTTGTGGGTTTGTCGCTGTATGCTCTCCATCATCCATTTCTTTCCAGAATCTACTTTTTGATGTGGAGTCCCCACTTGGCCATCAACTTCAGCATTAAAATGCTCTGAACATGTTCTGCAGTTCCAATCCCGGGAAATGTTTTGTACTTCCAACCCCAGAATCCAAAAGGATTTCATAAAAAAGTAAACAACTAAGCCTAAACAACGAAGGCTGGGATTTCATAAATAACCTCAAGGTATCTTTATGATGCCACCAACTTCTTGTTCTGCCCAGTCCAGTAACCAAAACCAGCAGAGAAGTTTGGGAAATGCTCTGACCATTGGAATTACCAAGCTCCAGGCTGTCGTGGGTAGATTGCTCCAGGGATGCAAGAAACATTAATTAAGAAAAAATAAAGTTTACCCCTCCACTTGAGCACCCAGGGAAGCTCCTGCTTCCAGGAGCTGAGTGCCCAGCCCCTTACAGGAGGGGACTCTGAAATCTTTCCAGGTATCTCTCCACAGTGAGAGATTTTATTATTTAGCATTATTATCCTGTTCTGTGTGTTCTGTTAAATAAATAGTTTTTATCTCTTTCACTTTCCTCCGAGGAAAAAGAATATTCCTCCTGAACCTGGTAGGGGGAGGGGTGGTGGCAACCTGCTTTTCCCTCAGGGGATTTTTTTTTTCCCAAATTTGGCCAAACTGGCACACTGCTGCAGTCCCAGTGTGGAGCACCATGCAGGGGTAGGAGATATGCAGCTCAGGCAGCGTCCCCAGCCACCTGCAGGGCACCAGCACAGCTCTGCTCCAGCTGTTTCTGGGGTCCAAGGCAGCTGTTCCTGAGCTCTGGGCTGAGCACAGGCACCAGAGCAGCTTTGTCCCCAGCTCAGCCCCAGCTCAGTGTCCCTGGGTTCTGCTCCAGAGGATTTAAAGCCGTGTAAGCTCTGAGCACAGACATCTCCAGGCACCAAAGGGTCACCTGGGTTTTTGGGCTCAGACCTCAGCTGCTCTGGGCTCTGCCACAAGACATTGCTGCTCCACAGCACCCAGAGTGGTCACCCCATGAGCCACAAAAGAGGAATGGGATCAGCTGAGGTTTTATCCTGATTTTATGAGTGATAACAAGCTTGGCTTGCCCTTAGGCCAGATCTAGCACAGAGTGCCAAGGCCTTCAAGCATTTGTCTCAAACTGACCCAAACTGAGCCACTGAAGCCAAAAGCGTTGCTCAAATTGGGGTTTTAGGTCATCAGAAGAAGCAAAACGTTCTTGAAAGTTTCATTTATTCTTTTTGATGAATATTTAAGATACTACCTTAAAAAATACTGAGTTGAAGGAGATGGATGCAATTGTGCAATAATAACAAATCAGAAATCTTTTATTAGCAAAGAGAGTCAGGAATTTGAATTAACATCAAAATCATGTATTATGGCATCCACATCTGGATATCACTTTACTGCCTCAATCCAAAACTTCTCTGAGAGCCAGTTGGTTTCTGTAAAAATGTATTTCTCCCTTTGAAAGGAAATAATAATTGGAAGGTCTTACAGGAAGCCACCCAATACCAATAGAGGAAATTGCAATCTGTTCCTCAATGTTAGTTTAAATCAATGTTATATTTAGCAAAGGCTGCTTTTTAATGATAGCATTTTCAATAGCTTTTACTACACTGAGTCTCCTCAAAGGCTTACATTATATTAAGAATTGCTTTGTTTGTAGAATGTTTCTTTAATCATCCCTCAAGGTCTTCAGCTTACCCTAGGTTAGATGTTGTTCCCCATCTCCAGGACATCCAGAACTCTACTTTCACCAAAACCTTTTTTTTTGCCCCAGGCTAATAAAAAGCAAAGTATTTCTGCATATGCTTGCCTAGAAATATGTGTGGTTCTTAAAAATACGAAGTGATCAAATATTAAAACCACCTTTTTCTGTTTCCAGTAGTATACACAGCATTTTAGCTTCCTAGGAATTTTCTGCTTGGGTATCAGTAAATTTCCATTAAATAAGTGGTTTCAAAGGAAGATTTTTTTTTTTTAAGTACAGTATTAATGATACTAAACAAAATTCAAGAACTCCAAGCAAAACAGCTCCTCTAATTTCTTCTCCAAGCTGACAAAATCTTTTAAAACATACTCCAAGCACCAGGGCTAAAAACTCTCTGGGACACTGCTCCGAAATCCTGTGCAGAATTTCCCTGTGGTTTTTATGGATTTCATTAAATTGTGAGGTAATAACATCAAAATGAAGTTTATAATAGCTGAACACAGATTTACATGCAGGGGTTTCATACCACCTATAATCATTACTGTTCAAAAACTGGCATTGCCAACAGCTGAATTATTCCATTGAATGTAACTTAAGTGAATCCATAAATTCGACAGTAGAATTTGCACCAGAACAAATAAGCTGCTGAAGAGTCTCAACCATGTTTTTCCAACATGTAACTCAAGAAGGGACCATGATAACTTGAATTACAGTGTGTGTCTGACTCTGTGGGAGATGATTCCACTGTCTCAGGCTTTCTGCACATCTTGGTGGCCACTGGAAAAGTGAACCATAAACAGTCCATGTTCCTAAGGGGTAAAAATTCACCTGGATGTGCAAATAATGTGATTTACCTGTGTTCTATCTGCAGAGCCTGGTGATAAAATAAAGTAACCTACCTGTGGTGATTCCATTTGGGTAACAGAGTAGAGCCAATGTTTTTATAGCTACACCTTTCACAGAGTGATCAGAAAGAAAATTCTTTTCCTCAACAAACACACAAAGGTAGGCAGACTTTTTCCTTAAGAATTATCATTAAAAAAAATTGATGAAAGAAAGGAAAAAGCACACTGCAAATGATGAGACAACCTAATGCAAGTCATTCTAATACAGAGGACAGCATTAACCACCATCATCCAAATCCAACAGATTTCCAACATTTAAAAACTTCCATGGTATCTTTTAGGCACAAAAAATCAGGTAAACTGCAGGAGTTGATTTTTTCATGAGTTTTTACACTTAATAGTGTAATTCTTTGGTACAAGTAAATGTCTTCACAAAGGAAAAGAAAAGGAATTTCCTTCTTCTACACAACTTTTCATGAGGTGTTTGCATTGCCAACGTGAGCAGATTTCATGAGTTTCAAAATGTTTCCATTGCTCTTTACTCCTCTGAGAAGAAAAAATGTTCACAAAGGAATTCTGCTCAGTTCCACAGGTGGGATTCTCTGCAGCTACTCTGAGTTAAGGTGTCAAAGCAGCGAGAACACAATCTGGCTATTCAGTCTCAATGAAACAGGCCAGAGAGTGCAATTCTAATGCAAAATGTGTGTAAATCCAACAAACAAAACTACAGGTAACAAACACTTTATTCCATTACCATTCAGCACAGACTTTGCTTATATTTTTCACTTGAACCTAAGGACAAACTTTCCTTCAGTGCATCCTTAACCATGAAAGTTGGGAAGGTTTGTGAAAACCAGGCTGCAGCCCAGGCCACGCTGCTGCCTCCCTCTCCTACTTTTCACCTTTCCTCTCTTTCAAGCCCTGAAAGCACAGCATAAAGGTGCTGAAAATACACCAAAAACATCAGGGCCAGCACAAAAAGAAAGAGAACAGGAAAGATCCAAGCATTTGACTGACGTGGATGGATTAGATTTGCCAAATGCAGGTGTTTTCTGCAGGCATAGGATCAGCTAGAGGAAAGGGAGCCTGAGTCATCAGCGCCATCAAAGCCAAGGTCTGGGGATGGCTGGGTGAGTGCTGTGCAAACAGGAACCACCCCTGCATTCAGAACTTTTAATTACCCTCACCCAGGCAGCAGCATCAGCCACTGAAATCCCCAGATTACCTTGATTGCTCTGTCATTATCTGTCATCAGCTGCTGCTTCTCATCTTCCAACTTCTGTGCAACTTCCTGGAGCTGCTGCTGCGCCGCGAGCTGCTGCCGGCTGCTCTCCTCTGTCAGGGAGGAAATGGTTGCCTTCAGTTCAGCTATCTCCTGAAAAGAAAGCAGCATGTTAAAGCTGCCCTCAGTAAAAGACATGTATTTTGCATGGGTTTTTTTTATATAAACATGGCACTGACAAGCTCTGCTGTGCAAGCTGGATGGTTGGAATTAGCATACTGCACACTAGCAGGGCATGAAACTCCACACAGAGAGAAGGAACAGAGCGAGGCCCTAAATGACAAGAATCTCTGAACACAAAATGTTTGGAAGTGTTTTCCACTATGTACATTCCAAAATATTTGCTCATGAGAACAAAGCACATCTGTGATCTTCAAACTCCAGCCTGCTGCCTGTCTCCCACCGCTCGGAAAGCCGGAGTGTGAGTTTATATTGGGCTGGTGGTGCTCTTCTTCCAGGAGGAAATTTTACAGCTTGATACTGCTGAGAAGAAAAAAAGCCCACATTCACACACTGCACTGAAATTTAAACCTGACAGTGAAATTTCTGAGCTGCTGAAAGGAGCAGATTTTGCTGAGCAATACAGTGGGGACCTGAGTCCACATCTAGGACCTTCATCTGGACCTCTGAGGTGATTCACTCGTGATTTGTTGAATTGTATTTGTTTTACCTTTTTCATCACTGAGGAAAGTCATAACTAACCTTGATCCTTCAGGCATATTTACAGAATTTTACACTGACTTGTCATCACCCAGCAAAGCACTTAAACATGTGGGAGAGTCACTGGCTTTAATGTATATATTCAAGCTTAAGGTTAAGCTGCTGCAGCAGCATATTACAGTCTAATTCTAAAAGCACTTTAGCACACAGGCAGTCCAGTATTTGCCAGGCCTCCTAACTGGCAGAGAAACATTTAACTACATTAATTACATGGTTATTTAGGGAAAAAAGTAGTTTTAAAACCCCCTAATAATAGGCCAGGACTAATGTAAGAAGAAATGTGTTACGAATGACAGTACTAAAATCTATGAAAAAGGGGAAAGGCCTGATTAAAACCCTGTAGTGAATTTATTTCTCTACCTACCTGAAAATGCCAGAAGTAACCCAGATTATGAGTAAAACCTATCTTGGTATTTCTGTATTGCTTTTCTAAAAACCAAATACATATTTAAAAAGATAATACCCCTTAAAAGGAAGGTTTTTTGAGACCACTATGCCAAAGTTTAGAGATTACCTGGACAGGGTGCAACTCTTTAGCCAGAATTAAGCACTGTCTCTGGGTTTAGAGTTTAGGTCATTGTTTAGAAGACAGATAATTTGCAGAAATGTGGTTTTACCAGGTGTGTAATGTGCAAGAGAAAGCAGAAGAAAACAATGGATCATATAAATTATTAAGATATATCTTAATTATTAAGATAATTAAGCCATGCAAACCTATAGAATTTTGTATCCCATTTTGTCACTTTAAAAGCAAACAAAGTAACAAACTCCTCACTATAACACGAACCTGAGATTTAAAGCCTTTACTGGGTTAAGACCCCGCTCTAGCACAGGAGTTCTGCGATGCAGGCAAGGAAATTTCAGCAGGAATTGATGAAGAAAGATCTGCTTTGTGCAGTACTTTTCAGAGCAAAAATTTCTATTTACTTTGTATAAACTTCAGACAAAATTTCTTGAAATATCTTCTCTGTGTGGGTGTTAAAAGTGAATGTTCCAAGAGGCCACAGAGAGGAAGATTAGACAGATGTTGTCAGCAAGGTGACCACAAGAAAAGCTGTGATCGACCAATTATTAACAGTGAGCTACAAAAAAAACCCCAAACCCAACCATGTCCAAGTAACTTGGGGGATTTGATTTAAACCCACACAAGTAAAGAAATTCAGACATCAGGGTGAAACTGCTTTATTGAGCCAAACAGCCCTGACAGATGATGGATGTGTTGTGTCTGCCCCAGAAAGTGCCGAGGAACTGGGTCCAGCTCCCCCCAGTAAAATGTCCCAGCTACAGCAAAGCCACCTTAATACAAAACATGTCCCCAGATTTTTCCATCTTGAGACTATTCTGCAGGCCAATAAATGCCACTCTGACAAAATTTATTATGACATTTAGGTTAAAGAGTTGTTACCTTGCCCTACACTACCAACGTGTTCCTGCTGCAACAATTAAAGCAATTTCCCTCATCCCTTGCTTAAAAATTCAGAAATGCGTCAATTTTTCCAACAGTCTTTAACAAATGGACCAAGAACCATTTTTGTATTGACACTGGATTGTGTCTGGTGTGGAAAGGCTGCCTTGATTCCACTCACATGTGGGTGACAATGACAAAAGGTAAAACAGAGGTAGCAATGGAAGGGATCTCTCCCTTCAGGCCTGACATGGATTAAATGTTACTTTTTGAGCTTTAACCATTTCCTGCTTTTCAGGTTCAGACTGAAAGATAAAAAATAAGTTTTCTTCTTGTTCTCTCTTTTTTTCTTTCTTTATAAAGAAGGCTCTCAAAAATGACTAAATTACTAATTTAAAGGTACTGAAAAGGTATTTAGGAAAGAGGATATTCTCTCTGATTTACCACAGAATCGTGGAATTGGTGAGGGTGGGATGGACCAGTTTAAAGAAGTAGTACCCAGAGCTGCTTGCTCAGGATCAGCCCAGTCAGGTTTTAAGTATCTCCAAGGATGGAGACTATACAACCTCTTTGCATGCAAATAAATGTGTAAAAATACACATTTGATTTTAGAAATAGAATATAAAGATATATTTACCAATGATTCTGATAAATGCAGTGAGAAAATGTGAGAGCCAGTAAATGTCTCCAGAACAACTGAAGTCACAATTTTGGACAAGTGTTACAGAGAATGAGACTCAAAGGAGCTGAAAAGCTGAAATCAAGAGTTTTGAGTATTTGGAAGTGTTGATACAACAGTAAAGTTTGCAGTTTCTTGTTATTGATCACTTTTGATCACTCACTGATCACTGCTGTCTAGTTTAGAGGCTGCTAAACCTTCTTGGTAGTGTTTTTATTGATTTTACAAGACCATTATTGGACTATTGGCTGCAAACACACTTTGCAGTGCAAGGCAGACATTGTGCTGTGGCTGGGAGCAATGAGGAGAATGACACTTCCACACAAATCCTCGTGGCAATTTTCTTCTTATTAAAAGCTTAACTTCTGTTTGCATCTCCATCATTTTTCACACTTCAGTATTACCTGTCAGTCAAACTGAAAGCTGAAGTATGTAAAAATCATCCTGTCCTACCATTTTTAAGTATATATGTAAATTCAACACTCATTTTCATCTTCTGAGTTCTCTGAAGAACAAAAACTCAAGTCAAAACCAGTCTGCCTCCAGGACACTGACATTCCTCAAGGTGTTGTTTTGGGCAGAAATGCAGAACTGGTGGGGATCAGTGATAAAGATGAAGAAACCTTGGGTGACACCACTTTTAACTTGAAATGCAAGTCCTGGCTGTGCAACTGCCTCTGATTCTATGAGATGTGCTGGCTGCTGGAGCACCTCACCTTCCTTCCCACGGGCTGAAGGAGGACTTGGTCCTCTTTGATCCTCTGGAGATGACAATGTGGATGAAAAACATGAAATCCAGAACTTAAAAAAAAAAAACCCACCTGTATTTCCCAGCCAGCTTAAAGCTCTGTGGTTTTTTTTGGTTAAAATCCACAAGAAGACGTTGGATGTTTGATTTGGTAACGTTTGGCTTTATGACTTAAAGAGCAGAACCAACTCCACTTTTCAGCAAGTCTCCACGTGGAGCAGGTTCACCTGAGCTCCCCATCTCCTGGCCACCTACCTGCGAGGACTTGGCCAGCTTCTGGCTGTACTCCTCCTCCGTCTGCCTCAGCCGGCTGTTGGCCTGGAACACACACAAAAGACAAGCCCCGTTAGCTCAGACACAGGACGTGCACAGACACTTTGCCACCGGGCCCTGGGCTTGGCACCTCCTCCCCATGCCCATCACCCAGCGCTGGCCCCGCGCCAGCCCCAACGCCCTTTTGTGGCAGCCAAAAAACCGCCAGGGCTGGGCTTTGATCTCGGGCCAACTATTCATCACTTAAAAGAGGGGAGAAATTGTACCTCTGCTGCCAATTATTAGAAAAACATAAAGAGTTCTGCGCATTTAAAAAAAAAAAAAAGGCAAAAAAAAAAAAAAAGGGGAGAATGAGTGTGTGAGTGTGTGTGTCTGGGGCAGGGGAAGGAGGCAACACACACAAATGAGTTTATCATGATGAATTTGTGATGAACAGAAGGGAAAAAATGAGGAGAAAGTCCCAGGCAGAGGCTGCTAGGGTACGGTGTGACATGGGGGACACAGCTTCACCTCTCAGTTTTGTGTCTGTAACTGTCCTTTGTCCCATTGCTTGTCCCTTCCTAGGGAAAGGTGGGGATTACACTGAAAGTCCACCCAAGATGCAGCTGAACCAGCTTGGATAGACGGCTCTTCCCTTAGCCCAGCTTTTTTTTTTTTCACAACTCAAAGCTAAAGAATGAACCAAACTGGAAACAAGGCTGCTTGGTCATATCAGAATCCGACAAGCAAATATTTCTATAACCCCAGGAAAAACAGCTGTTAAGGTTTTTTTTTTTCCTCAAATCATTTAAGTTCAGAAATAATTTGATAATAGTGATATTAATAAAAAAAACTAATGCAATTTCATTTCAGGAGAGAAACCGGATTTGTATTTTTCCTGCAGAAACCAGCCCAGCCCAGCCCCACCACGCTGTCCTCAGGTGAACTGCTCAGCGCCCTCGTCTTCTTGGCTCTCAAACTTGAGGACAGGTGTCTAAGACAAATATTTTCTTAGGGGGGACAGAATATCACGCAGCTGAGTTCTGAAGCAAATTTAAGCTGATTAAGTTTTCAAAATCTATCTGACCTCCTGGCTCAAACCTTTGATCTGTCGTCCCGAGTTTTACGGCACCGCATCCAGCGCCCAAACAGCGGCTCCCGCCAGCACCTCTCTGGGGGCACCACAGAAACCACAGGGGCCCCCAAAGCCTCTGAACCCTGCCTGGATGCAGCTGCAAGGCTCAGACTCCGTTCCTGCAAACACCAGGGATTTCAGGCAGGCAAAGAGCCTTGTTGATTTGACTGGGCTATAAACTGAGGAGCTTAGTTTGCGGATCGTCATGGTAGGGCTGGAATCATCCTTGGCAATCCGGGCAGCTCTGTAAGGTGCAGCTCAGGGTAAGGATGTTATAGCCAGTTCAAAGTAATCCTAAACTTTACATGAAATTGCAATTTCAGATCCTGAATCCCTTCAAATTCCAAAATTATGAAACATATGGATGTCTCCATCTGTTTGTGGGTAGTGAGGAATCTACTAAAAAAGTTAATCAAAACCAATTATCAAATCTGTGCATCATTTTTGAGGTAACATTATGGTTTAGCAATAAACAGAGATAACAGCAATACACATTGGTTTAAAACAGCATCCAGAAGAATTCTGGAGCACCAGACAAATTCAATTTCACTTTTTCTACCTTTATCACTCAGAAGTGAGCCACAAACACTGTAAGGGCCCATGGTGGGGCTGCATTAATACAAGGAGTGGTGACACAGCACCAGTTATCCCAGGGAGCTCTGTCCATGCTCTGTCTATGCTCTGTCTCTCCTTGTGCTTGGGCTGACCCACGTCATAAAGTGACCAAAACTGCCAGTTTATCTTTAGAGAAAAAAAAAGGTAAAAAATAAAATTACAGCAACAGCATAAATTACTGTTACTCCCAGAAAGGGAGAGGGACTCGTCAGCAAGGCACTGCACAGATCACAGTACAGCTGCTCTTGCTCAACTTGCCTGGGGTAAAAGTCCTCATCTTTCATAGAAGCAGCTTTATAAACTCCTGAACCCACAGAAGAAATCCCAATAAATAATAAAAAAACACTCATGAGTTCCATAAACAAATTAGAATTTGTTTGTTCACACTGAGTGGAATCAGGCTGACCTCTGAGAGACAGGACAGAGGTGATCCAAAAGAAAGAGACGCCGAATTTCAGTTTTATTTTATTCCTATCTAAAGGCAAAGAATGGACATCCTACCAGTTTACTTCAAAGGAATTGCGACATTTTATTTTATAATGGCTTCAACAACTTCCAGTTAGCAAAATATTTATAAGCTTTGTCTCCTGGTCACCAACAAACCATAAATTCTTGCATTTACTTCCAGTCCCAAGCATACCTAATGGAGGGGTCTGAATTTCAGAGTACTGAGCTACCAAAGCTTCCACTGGAGATGGCACGAGCTCACCCAGAGGGGCTTGGGTTATCCAAATTTGGTTTTACTGGCCCTGTGGCACCAAAAACCATGGACACTCCCTGCCAGCACCTTAAAGAGTCTCACAGGGAGGCTGGAGAGGGACTGGGGACAAAGGCTGGGGGGACAGGACCCAGGGAATGGCTTCCCAGTGGCAGAGGGCAGGGCTGGATGGGATCTTGGGCAGGAATTGTTCCCTGGGAGGGTGGGCAGGCCCTGGCACAGGGTGCCCAGAGCAGCTGGGGCTGCCCCTGGATCCCTGGCAGTGCCCAAGGCCAGGCTGGACACTGGGGCTGGGAGCAGCCTGGGACAGTGGGAGGTGTCCCTGCCATGGCAGGGGTGGCACTGGATGGGCTTTAAGGTCCCTTCCAACTCAAACCATTCCACGATTCTGTGGCTCCTGCTGACTTCAGCTTTCCCCTGAGGTCTGTAACACCCAACAGCTCTTGCATCATCACAAACCACACCAGCAGCTCTGATGAAGGCAGAGACCACAATTTACAGCCCTGCTCAGCTGAAAAGATCCAACTCATGGGGCTGCCTGGGCACCCTCTGTTCCACTGCCATCTTTTAACTGCAGAAATATGAAGCTTCTCCTTTCTTAAAACCTGCAAGTAAAACTAATTTAATACCTCTTTATGCAGGCTGCTGCTTTGCAACCAAGGGAGACACAAACGACCTTCCCTGGGGCAGAAGTAGTAGTGCTACACAAAAAAAAAAAAGCCTTTTTACTCTTTTTTTTTGTTTTAAGGAGTGAGCAAATGCACACAGAGCTGTGTACAGGGAACATCTGGGGGGATTTATGTCACATTTATCTCAACAAGGAGAAGGTTCACACTGGCATGGTGCACACACACAGCAGTTTCCCGGCCTCCTTCTTTTCCATCTGGCTGCTGGGTTCATGTACTGGAGGAAGCACGAGCTCTTTCTGAATTATTTTAAGGGCATTCCCTCCCTTTCAGGTTACGTGCTATGTCAGAAACATAATGAATAAGAATCCAAGTGGAAGGTGAACATTTGGAGGGTCAGCCAGTGTTCATTAAAGTCGAGCTCTTTTTATAGCAATGGGCAGCACTGCAAATAGAGTTAATGGTCTGAAACCATTTTTCCATGTGCAAGAGGTGGCTGCTGAAATTCCCACTTGGCAGAAGCTTGTCAGAAATATCAATCGGAATATCCATTTTTGTAATGAAAAAGGTTTAAATTGGATAAGCTGCAGAGGAATTCCACTGATTCAAAACCTAACTCCTATTTAGTTTCACACAGTTAATACCTATTTTAGCTAAAATTACCTGATTATGACGAATTTACATGCAGTTATTTTATATTACAGAGCGAGGACTTTTGCATTAAAAAGATCATGTCCTTGTTGCAGTTAATTGGTTTTAAACACCAACTACAACTCTTTCACAAGCCTTAAAGCATCCTATTGTGGCTGCTGAGTAAAACTGCATCGACTTCAACAAAACAATTTCATGAAATTTACAATTTCATGTAAAAATTAAAACTGTTATTAGCACTGCAGACTGAATTAATGGCTGCTCTTCCAACACAACCCTGTTTTCACTCACTCCTTTTGTGAAACAGAACAGCATCAGGGAAAGAGCACAGGATCCATGGCAAGACCACACCACAAAAGCACACCGTGCCCTACCCTAATTACAAAGTATTTATAAGCTATTTTTAAGGTATGAGGTGCATCAGAGGGAACTTTTAGTTCCAGTTCCACTCAATGGAGCACAATCCCAAAACAGCCCCGAGGTCACTCCCAGGTCCATCTGCTCCAGCTGCACTCTGGGGTTGGCAGCCACGAGGACAATTCATCCTCCAGCATCATCCACGGAGGCATTTGGGATGTCTTGGATGTTTATCAAAAATGAAGCTGGTCAGAACCTTTGGAACATTACAGATCTGTGCACAATTCTGGATATTGGGAAAAATCCTTCCCTGGGAGAGTGGGCAGGCCCTGGCACAGGGTGCCCAGAGCAGCTGGGGCTGCACCTGGATCCCTGGCAGTGCCCAAGGCCAGGCTGGACACTGGGGCTGGGAGCAGCCTGGGACAGTGGGAGATGTCCCTGCCATGGCAGGGGTGGCACTGGATGGGTTTTAAGGCCCCTTCCAACACAAACAATCATGGTTTAGTGATGGGCTTGGCAATGTTGGGTTTATGGTTGGACTTGATGACCTTAGAGGTCTTTTCCAATCTAAATAATTCCATGTTTCTCTATCTTCCAGCTTTGGAAACAGCTCTCACAACTAGAGTTTTATATCTATACACACCACCATATTCACTGACAGAGAAGTAGCAGATTTAAGAACTTTTCTGCTTAGGGTACTAGCTATGAAAGAATCATTTTTCAGAATGCCTGCAACTAGGTAAGAGTGGCCATCCATAAGCTGATCCTCCATAATTAGTTAGATAAAAGTGCAAGCACACTTAAAAAAAAAAAAAAAAAAAGAAGAGAAAAAGGAGGAAAAAAATCAAAGGGTGGGGGAAGAAGAAGAAAGAAAACTTGCTCCAGGGAAGAAGCAACTGTTCTCTGATGTGCAGCAAGGAATTTAACATCAAAGAACTAATGTAAATGGGGCCCATTTACCTCAAAAAACAACACACCACTCCACATTCTGGAATATTTCTATTTTAAGTTTGACAGCATTATGCTTTGTACCAAAATTCAAGATTGTGTAATTTGATAGATGTCAGAAGAAAATGACCTTCAGAACAGCTAACGGTGGCAATCTTTGTTATTAAGTGTGTTAAGACCCTCTGTGCAATGTCTGTTTAAACTTCAGAGATAAGCAGATCACCTTTAAAGTTCATCTGATTGTACATAAAAATTCCATTTGGACTCAAAGCCTGAAGCATGCATTTTCCTGATGTGCTTCTAATACTGACAGTGGGTGACTTCCTACACCAATACCCCTGTTCTTTCTCCTGCTCTCCCCACTAATCAGACAAAATGAAAGCTGGATCTCTGTTCAGCAGTGAAAGTAGCACACCAGTTCAAATATGTAATCTGAACCACCTAAAAGACCATTAAAAATAGTTGAATACCCAAAATGATGTTAACAGAATAATTAGTCAAGTACCAAATGACTTCAAGGGTTTTGAAAATGAATGATAGAAATCCCAAAATCCTATTAATATTCTATTTTACATTTCACTTTTGGAGGTCTACAAATCTTTTCCTTTTTATTTTTTTCATTAAACATACATCTTTAGGAGAAAAAAACCCCTCTTATTCATGTGTGAAGTACTTTTCATTGGGAAAAACCCAAGAATGAATAGAAATGACTTTGACAGTACCTGCACAGAGAATTGCCTTTCTGCAGCACATTGCACTTCTGTGCTTAATGGGGGCCCACTGAGAAACTGCTTCTGCCAACTGTGCCTCAGGAAAACTCTAAATTCCAGACTTTTCATTTAAACCAACAGAGTATTTCTAATCATTCTGAAATTACGCAGAGGGATTAAATACAGACATTGAACTCTCCCAGAAAGTTTTCTGAGGGACTCCAGCTGCAGGGTGGCTGATGCCCAAGTTACACCAGCCTTACACCAGGACATCTTTATTCCCTTCATGGATTCACCGAGCATCTAAACACTCCCAGCATCACTGATGCTGATTTCCAGTCAGCCAGGTGCCTTATTTTAAAACAAACTGCCCTAAAATACAATCCTTGAATACAAGACAAGGATTTAAAACCAGATTAACAGTCTGGGTTTACCACATGCAATTGTTTAATGCGTGAGCTACTCTTTAGAGAAGACAATGCTGGTGAGTTCATCAGGCACTTCAAGGACTGGCAGAGAATTGTGGTTTAACCTGAAGCTGTTCTGGGACATTTTGCCAAAAGATTGCTGGGTGTGATAAGCTCTGGGCTGGGACCATGGGCAGTGGCTGATGTTTGATTCACTCTCATCAATCATCTGTGAGATGACTCTTGGCAAAATCAGTGCTGTGCTTTGTGGTGACAGAGATTCCTGCAATTGAAGAGATCCAAATGATCACCAGAGATGTCACTGCTTCTCATCTGCCACCCATCACACCGGGCAGCTGGGTTTGAGATCTCTCAGTAACTTCCCATTCACAGCAACTTTTGGGTCAGGTTTTATGTCATGGCATGGTTCTTCCTACAGCTCAACACTCAAACTGAGACAGAGCAAACCTGGTGAAGATGGGGAGACTGCAACACTCTCCACTTTAGGGTTCCTAAATCACAAATACATTGCTGGATTACCATTTTAATATTTCCTGGTTTTCTTCTGTTCCGTCCAACTAAACAAAGGCGATTATTTAAACTGGGTTTCAGACATTGTACCAAAAGGGGTGGCATGCTCTTTTTCAGAGCTTTATCAAAGAAAACATGGAATTATCTGAGCTTTGACAAGCTGCTTTCACCCCTGAGAAATACAGGGCACTCTGCAGGCACCTCACTCCTCTCTCCAGCTCAGATAAAGAAGTTTCCTGAATCACTCAGGCCCAGATGCTTCTGGTACCCCCACGGCTGTCACCAAGTGAAACCACGAGGCTGTCAAACATCTTGGAAGATGCAAGTCAGAGCTAAAGCTTCCTCCACAAATAGAAGGCAACAGTCCTGAGATGTGACACTGATCCCGTGACTATTAAATCTGAGCTTTACAAAACACAGTTCTTTCCAAAACTGGAGATTTCCAAGACCCAGGTACTTTATAATCATTTATCAGATAAATTCACATGCCTTGATTTTTGCCAAGGAGAGACTTCAAGGCTCCTGAAAGAATTATAATGGGATAAGAATGAGGTTTTTGGTTCTTAGATTCTGCATTGTTGTTTTAATTGAATTTTGTGGCAATAACAAGCATTTATTAATAAGACAATGAGTAGAAAAATGTTTTATGTATGTATCATTTTAAGACAGAATCTTTGCTATTAAATAGAAGAAAAACTGGGAACAAAAGGATAAACCCTGTAGCCCTGAATTAACTCAGTACCACTAAATTAACTTGGTATCACAAAGTTAACTCAGTATTAGGAAGCTACATCATTAGACAAGAGCCCAGCAAAAGTTAAGCTTCCACAGTTGGAAAGACAGACACTGAAAATACATCCAAATCCCCCAACAAATTTATGATCTGAAGCCATCAGAGCTCCTTAGCAAGATTTTGCTGGATTACTTTTGTACTTTTAAATACGACAAAGCTTCCCCAAAAGAGCGACAACTTCCCAGAGCACCGAGGAGAAACTTCCCAAGTCCAGCAAAGGCCCAATTAAAAAGAAAATGAAATATATTGCTCCATCATCAAAGCAATTAAAAACATAAATAAGGCATTACAAGACTCTTTAGATTCCCAATGTTTAATTATTTATCTGTTCTCCATCCTGCAGCTGTAGGTCAGAATTAACTCCTCTGAACTAAATACAGGAGAACTCTTTTGGGGATTTGTACCTTATTAATTTTCAAGCAAACATTCAAATTCATTTCAAATTCACACAAGAACTGCAACAGTTTCACCTAAATCAGATTTTCTACAAGTTAAACACCCCTCCTACACTCAGATGTGATTGTGAAACTACTTTGATCTCTGTTCCCAAATTTATTGCTCTGTGTAATCCATGACAAAATATAATGTGATTTACTGTATCTCTATATGACAGCCCAGCAGCTGACAGAACTTAATAATTTAGCATAAGAAAAAAAACCCTTCTGGCACCAAAATATACAAACCATAATTGAGGCACTTTAGTATCACGTTACAATGAAGCACATGCAGACTGATCATAAGAACTTCAAAACAATTAGAATTCTTTCTCACCCATTTAATGAAGGTGGGTTTTACTCCATGACATGTTCTGCAGCTGTAAGCAAGTCATTTTGCAGCACTTCTCTTTCTTCATATTAATGACTCTGAAGGACTAATAACATTGTTTTACCCCTTCCCTATTTCCCAAACACTCCTTCTCCTCCAAAAAGAAGAAGAAAAAAGCCACCTGCAGCTTTTTTCTATTATAATGATATGAAGAAAGAGCAAATGAGTGTAAACAGTGTCTTCAAATCGTGCCAGAATTTAAATATGCAATTATTATGTTTTATATTAGTTTGGTCTTGATCACTAAGCATTTTTTCTACATAAAGCTATTTGGAAATCTGGTTTTTTACAGTGCTGACCTAAGCAGAGATGTGGAGGACACGTTCCATGGGGCACCTTTTGCAGTGGCTTGTGCTGACTCCTTGTGCAAAGGATGCATCACCCCAGAAACTCTCAAGCAAAGTAAGAACGTGGAGCTCATGGATAGAGGAGAAATTTCCACTTCTAATTCCAAGGAACAAACCCCAGTTACTGTTGTCTGCACAATCAAAGCCATGGAGGAGCCCCAGTGAAACCAGCAGTGATTGCTGCAGGGACTGGGACCCGGGAGCAGGGAATCCTTCCTGTCACACCTGACCAGGAACCCCAGACCTCATTCAATAATTCTGAACAAATCTAAGAATGAGTTGCCTGAGCTGTTAAAATACAAAATTCTACCAGTAATCTCACATTACAGCCAGCACCATACTGAAAACAGCCAATGTTTTCCAAATATTATCTCATACCCAGGAATGTAAGGATAAGAAAAAATGGCAAATTAGAGAAAACTGTACCAACAAGCAGTCAGCCTTTTCCAAGACACAGAGTATTGGGAAAAAAGAGAGAGTGAGGTCATGATTCAGTTGGGCTTTTAAAAATATTTAATAAAGCTGAAATAATAAGCAATTGTGTATTACAAGATAAAGCCTGTGTGTTACAGGTTGTTTGGAGAGTGAAGAAAGGCTCGGGAAACGATTGAAAAAATAACTACAGCAGTTGTTCTGCCACTGGCAAAACCTCAGCATTCACCTTATCCACCATGCCCACGACTTTGTGAGTCTTGATCTTATGGATGCACTCCAAAGGATAAAGCCTGGCAGTCATGGAACTGAAAAGAGGCAGAGTGTGCCCAGGTGCTGCAGAACGAGGAGGGGTGTTTGGACAAACACTTGAAAGAGAAAGAGGAGACGGAGTCAACAAAAAATCCCCACCTGTGAATGCTTCTTCAACAGATATTTCAGATTAATACCAGTTGGTTAAAAACCCACCAAACCCTAAAAAATCCAGGCAAACTTCTCCAACAACTAGCCAGCTATAATTGATATGACAGGACACGAATAAAGTGTGCTGAAAGATGAGCCATATGACCAAGCTCTAATTTTAATCACATCAGCCTTTGCCCTGCTGAAAGCCATCTTTTAAATTCCATACTTTGTCATAATTTATCATTTAGCTCTTGTCTGGTTCTCATTTCGTAACAGCATTGCTTCAGTCATTTTCATTTTCATTTTTAACCCTGTGCTGCTATCTGTGAATGCAAATAATGGTTCTTGATCTTCCTTCAGACATTAATGAAGATATTCCAAAGCGAGCCTGTTGTTCATGGGTGCAAATGTTTTACCCCACAGTGACAGTAACAGTTACACCAACTCTTCCTGGCTCCTAACTCTGGAACCAGATTTATAAATACAGTTCGATGAGCTGACATCTGACCTGCTGTTTTCTGGTTTGTTTTTTCTGAGTTTTTATTTTTTTAAAGGAGATAGGAGCAGAGTAACTCTGTGAATAACAGAGCAGCTCTTGCTTTGAAACATCTCCAGTAGGGAGAGGGCCATAAATTCTGTTTAGTCTTATTTGAGTGAAATATCCCTGAGATGATTCTACCAACTTTTTCTTCATGTTTGGCTCTGTTGATTGAAGACTCTTCCAAATGGCTCCCCTGGGGGATGATGCAATTCCTGTGACCATGTTCCTGGTCCACCACCATCCTGCTTTTTCTTTGGAGGAATCAGAAGGAGCAATGCAAAAAGGGACACACTAGAGAGGAAACTGGTTTTTGAAAGGTTTGTTGAAAGGTACCATGAAAGCAGATTAAATAATCTGTGGTTGTTGTGCTAATGTACATTAAAAATATTTTCTCTTTGTGGAATACATTTCTCCTTGATCTTCTGGCATCATGTTTTGCTTTTACGTGATCTTTTGGCATCAAATTTCTGGTTTTGCTAGATTTTCTCCAACAAAGCCAAAGTACTATGCTCATTTTTATTAATATTAGTTGGTGAATCACTATTGCTGTGTCAGAAACGTTCAAGAACCAAATGTAATTTAATGTACACAGGCTCTACAAAACAAAACCAATAAAAATATTACTACTCTGGAACAGAGAGATAATATCATAGACAAGAGTTCTTGGATTATAATGAAAAAAAATTAAGAGACTTGGGAAACATCCAACTCTTCTTGGTAAGAATTGGAGGATCTTTAAATTATTCATAGCTGGGACCTAAGCTAATGAATTGATGTGATAGACTCAAAAGAAGTTTAAAAAAATGGCCCATCTACAACTGGTAGAGATCCTGACTGCATTCAGCAAGGACACAAACATAGGTCTGCATTACAATTAGACACAATTTAATGAGATCATTACACTTGGGAAGAACACAAGTCCACTTTTTATGGTTGACCCGTCTGCCCCCATGTAAATAACCAGGGAATCACTGCAGTGACTGTGGAAACAGCTCCTCTGAGGGCTCCCACAAACAAAGTTATCTGCAAGTGGGGCTTCAGTCTTCAAGTTAATGAAGTGAAAAGTGTCAGATCAAAGGTTCCATCGAATCCAGTTCTCAGGAGGTCTTAGGGACAAAGATGGGACCGTTTCTGGTGTTAATGAGAAGTGGAGTTGGCAGAGAGGAACCAGAGCAGGAAAGACAGGAGTGAGAAATGTGGATTCATGGAAGGCACAGGATGTTTGTACTTTAGGAGCAGAAGTAACTGCTAAGGGGAAACTCAATACTTTTAACCAAGTATCTCTTGGAGTATCTCTCATCTCAGAAGATGTCATATTCTTTCCCTTCATCTTCTATCTCTTTGCAGTGCTGAACAGTGTGACATCATCTGCAACAGTGCCAGAACAGATACTGAGAATCACAGATATTCCTGCATATGCAGCATGAAAATATGCCCAAGGAGTTACATCCAACTGGGCTGAGGGAGGAATCAATCCAGCATCACAGAGCCTGACACTGAAGGAGGGACTGAAATGTTCTCTAGGGCACATTATCAGTACCTCATTTGCAAATTAGATGCAAGAAGTTACTCAGAAAATAAGTATCCAACTACAGGACACTGTCTGAAAAGTTTTGAAAAGGGCCCCGTTACAAAAAAAATTGAATTGCAACGAAAATGTTGTACAGAATAATTATTGCTAATTAGGGAAGTGGTCACTTCCAGAGTGACCTCAAGGTCCCCAGGTATCTCAGTTTTATGTGGACTTCACACCAGATACAGGTGGAGTGACTGCTACAGGTAAAAACTGTAAACATCAGATTTGATTGAAAATCACAGAAATCTCAGAGTTCAACATCAACATCATTAAAGCCCACAAGCAGGATCTGCATGGCTCTGGCCAGTTTTATGCCACCTTGGAGTCCCATCTTTCCAGAGGGAACCACTTCACAGCTTCCATCAGAACAACTGAAGTCCCAAAACTAAAGTGTTTAACTTGTTTTGGGGTTTTTTTTGACTACAGCTTTGTCCTGTAACCAAATATCATGTGTGTTCAGTACAGTCAATACACAAAAATGTAAATTACTTCTCCACAACAAAAGCAGCACTGAAAAAGAATTAGATGTTCCTGGAACCTGCATAAACCTTCAACAGAATGAGTCAAAATATGTATTTAAATATAGAAAGTAAGTCAATAAAAAGCTAAATGTTGAAAATTATTCAGAGAGGGGAAGAAAAAACCCCATCATCATCTTCTCCCACTCCAATTTACTCATGTGTGCTGCTCAAAGGAAGCTTTTTTATGAGATATTTTCAGTGTTCCAAGGTTGCTTCCTTTGAGCATTGTTAGGCTGTCCACTGCTCTGCTCAGGCCGTGCTCAATGCTCATTTCCTCTGCCAAGAAAATCCCACAGAACGTTACAAACAGCGGCAGCAGCCAAGCCCCACATCTGCACACACTCAGACTTTGTCTCCTGCTCTCCCTTGTTCCTGGCAAACCTGGAGATGCTCCGAGCTTCGTGCACCCCACTGCACCTGGCTGAGCAGTGTCCTTGCCCCAGATGCTGCTGATGCCACCTGGAACACACCTGGCCCTGCCCCCGCCAGGCATCAGCAGAGCCCAGCTCCAGGTCTGTGTGCTCCCAAATGTTGAACAATCGTGGAATGGTTGGGTTGGAAGAGGCCTTAAGCTCATCTCATCCCACCCCTGCCATGGGCGGGGACACCTCCCAGTGTCCCAGGCTGCTCCCAGCCCCAGTGTCCAACCTGGCCTTGGGCACTGCCAGGGATCCAGGGGCACCACAGCTGCTCTGGGCACCCTGTGCCAGGGCCTGCCCACCCTGCCAGGGGAGAATTTCTTCCTATCAGGGTGAAACACCACAGAAAAATGATCCTAAAACTTTGGTCATCTCAACTAAGTATGTACAGAAAATGCTGAAACACATCAATATCTTACAGGAGCAAAGCAGGAAAAAACATGCACAGTCCTAAAAATGTCCCAGGAATCTCCAAAACCACCAATCCTGGCGAACCCTGAAGTGTAAAGGGAACTGACATGACAATAAACAATGTCCCAGCTTTAAAGCAGAGATTTTTGAGCAAAAGAAAACTGCAGACCTCAATAAATCATGTGTCCCTAAATATTGAAAAGCTGTCCACAAATACCAACAAATATTTAAATGTTCTGTGTGCCTGAGATGAAGACTCTTCCTTCCCCTGTCTCTGCCTCTCACTCTCCTCCTTCCCATCCCCAGGGCAGCAGGACTTTGGGGAGGGCAGTGCCAGAGGAATCCTGGATCTTCTTCTACCCATTTGTACTTTTGTTTTTCTTGTCACTGCAGTGTAAATCATTTCTTTTGTATCTCCTCATGTCCACGTTAACAACAGTCCACAATGACACAAAGCAACACAATCCACACAGAAATCAACATTGTTCACAGAGCAGATCACAGATCACTTGAGAACGGCCTGACCTTCAGAAAATACAGACAGACAGATGTTCCAGGCCTAAACTGTGAAATTCAGCTTCCCATTGGATTTTTAAGCAGTCTTCACAAATTGGCACCAAAAAAAAAGGAGCTTTAGAGAACAAATTTTTCTCCCATATTGTCCTAAGTTTCAAGGTAAAAAGATCTGGTAGAAAATATTTTCAAAAACAAGTTTCAAGGCTCATGCTGTAATTAAGATGCTTTTTTCCCCCTCTTGGATAAAATCATCTTCATCAAAGTTCTATGGACTGTAATAGGATCAAGATTTGAACTAAATTAGCTGAAACTGTTACTTTTGAGCTTTAAATGGAGTTTGCCTTCTAAGCTACGTTGAGTTTTGGATTTTATGGCCAATTGCCACAGTTCTACAATTGCAAGACGGGAATGAAACAGAATGGGGAAATGGAGATTTGAAGGTAATGCCAGGTATTTTCACATGTCTGTGAAAGACTCTGCAACAGAAATACTCTTTTCTTTTCCCCTCCTATCTTTTACTCAACATGTGCTTTTCAGATTAGGGTAAAATAGGGAAGTAGGTTAAAGAAAAAAGAATACAATAGCAGTTAATATAGCTTAAAATTAGCAAATTTTTTGAAAAACAGAAAAAAAATCCAACAAATTAAAGAAAACCAGTATTTCTGACAGAAATGACAATTCAAGACTATTAAAGATACTGCCCTATGAAGGATTATTTGTAACTTTAATTTGAGGATGTAAAGAAGTTAACTTTTCTTTTGCTATACTACACATGTAAAAAAAGATCAAAGAAAGAAAAGAATTGAGATTCAAATTCCATTTTTAAGCAAAAATGACAATGTCTTCCTGAGTTAAAATTAATCCTTTAATGATGAATTTCAAAGGTTTAAATACTTTCTGTGACCTTGGCTTTAAATAATTATGCCAAGCGGAGCTTTCCTTACATTCAGAAAAGATTCTGAATTGTTGATCACAGCCATTTTAATGGCTTCAGGCTGGCTGATTTCCAACATAATCCTCCGAATGCTCTTCAAATTTACAGACCAAGAACCTGACGCAGGTAAATGAAATGTCACTTGCACAAAAGCTGCTCAAACATTCCATGCAGATTGTTAATTTGTGCCACTGCACATCCCCTTGCAAGAAAATGTGTGATTTAGTCCCTTAATGCAACGTATAAAAGAGACTTCAACAACGATCTGCTTACACATACACAGAGTCTACCATAAATATTAAGTAGGGTTTTTTTAGTTTAGCTTTTGAAATAAAACTTGCATGTTTTAGCTCCCTAATGAGGGGGAATATCTGAATTCAAGACGTGGCTCCAAAGGATGCTCAGAGAGCAGGGATGTGGGCAGTGACCCCACAGAACAGAATGGGAGGGAAGCCTTGATCAATCTGAAACATTAATTTCTATTTTCAAATCTTACCCAGAGTCCTTTCTCACTTGATGTACACAGGTAGAATCAGACCAGCCATTGTGGCAACCAGACACAATTTCCCTGCACTCTGAGCCTGAGTTTTTCCTCCTTCAGAGCTCACCCTGTTTTTAAGGGAGAAAAACCTTGGCTAGGCAGAGCCCCCCTTTCTATTGCCTCTATTCCAGTAAAGGAAGATCAGCCTGGTCCTGACTGGCTTTACCTGTGAAACCACCTGTGTTTTAAAGTCCTTTTGGCTCCTGAGCACCTCATGGCACCTTCCACCCCCACTGGAGGTGCTGCCCAGCCCCGGCACATCCAGAGCAAAGGTTTCCATCCCAGAACCACAGAACACCCCACACTCGTGCTGTGACTCTGGCATCTCATGGTCTGCATCTGTTTTTTCAACTCAAGTGACCCCTAAACATTTTTCCTTAGGAAAATACTGCCCAGCTGACCTTTGGGGTGACCGCTGCCCTTTCGCTCCGCGGAGCTGCTCTTTGGGAATCCCTTACCTTGTCCAAGGCCGCCTCTGTCTCTGCCATGTGCTTCTTTTTCAGGTCTGCTATCACTTTTTCCATCTCTATCTTCACACTGCTCAGTGTTGCCTCCATGTCTCGAGCTGCCTTCAGCTTCTCCTCGTCCCGCTGGAGGCTCAGGTCCAGCAGCTGCTGGTTCCTCAGAGTGTTCGCCTGAATCAGCTCCTCCCTCAGCTTGCGGATTTGGCTCTCCAAACCAGAGATCACCTGAGGGAAAGAGCAAACAAAGTGACAAAAGCCAAACCCACAACACAAAACCCACTTGGTTTTCTCTTGACAGGCCATTAGCTGGGGCAGGAGCAGATCCAAAGGATGCTCTGTGCCTTTTCATGGCCTTTCTTCTTACTCTTCCCTTTCTTTTCATGCACACGGAAAAATACAGCTCCTCCTGCCCAAAGCATTGCTATGATGGACATTTCTGGAGGAGAAATTGAGTTTGTGGCATATAATCACTACATATCCTACCCATGCCTCTTTTTTTTATCCTTCAGAAATGACCTGCTGCCTTCCAATGAGCTACCAGAGTGTCACCAATCATTTATCAATTGCTGCCAGCCCCCGACGGGGGCACACCAAGGGGGAGGCATGGAAGCAACAGGGACAAAGCTGTGTCACTCCTGAACCTGCAGAATTCACTCTGCTACTTTACAAAAGGAGTAGATGCACACCTATTACTTCAGACTGCACTTGCATGGAACCCTCACTGGTCACTTTTCTCACTTCATTTCTTCTGTGGGTTCTTCACTGACAGAGCACCACACCTGGGTGGTCCTTACAGCTGCGTGTGATGCGTGACACTGAAAGAACATGCACGTTTTCATTCCTAAATGTAACTCTGAAAAGGAGCACTTCCACTAAAAAACTCACACAGGGTTCCCCCCTTTTGTCCTCCCTGTTTCACAAGAAACTCTGCAGCTCCCTGGAATTCTTTCACGGAGGGTGTGACAATACTGAGAGCAGAACCAAACAAGAACAGGTGACTCGGCTCAACTTATTAAAGGTTTCACAAGAAAATCTGAGGAAAAGCAGTGTATATTTAAAGTTCCCATTGTCCTGGAATGCTAGTTACTGATTCTAGAGCTCTGAACTGCTCTTTCTCTCCAGCTACTATTTTTCTCCTTCAGACATTTTTAATACACTGCCTGTACTCAGCTACACCATCTATTTGCAGCCTCTGAGAACCACATTACTACAAAACTTTGAAAAGGAAACATTTGTTTCTGACCAAAGTTGGGACATGAATGACTATCAGATCTACTGCCTTGTACATTAATCTCCCAAGACAGATTCCTATAAATACTGTGATCTGAGAGAGGAAAAAAAATCAAGGCTTGAAAGTTTGCCTATTTTTCAAGCTATTTGAACTGTATGGTGTAATAAAAGACGTCTTCTCCCTTCAAACCTTCAGTTTGTCCTTCAGCTATCACAGCTGTAACATGTATTAAATAATATTAACCATCTCAGGAACTTACTTTGCTTCCATGCTTTCCTAATTACTCACTGGCATTAGTCCCTGCTCTGTCAAAGGTAAGGCTGTGTGCATGGTGGGGAAGGAATGAGCACGTCATTTGTGTACAGAACTCGAACACGGGCCACATATTTCAGCCCTATCAGCATTATCTCAAACATGTGTTTCATATACAGTAATCTGCACTAGATCCTTTCCTTCCTTTCCTGAGCTTTTCCTCTACACATGTTTAATTTCTTATTAAATCTGTATACAGGCTGAAAATGTAAAGTGTGCCTCAGTATGTGATTATAATCCGCAGTGTACTTTTATAATTCTTTTGGAAAATGATTTCATCTGCAGATCACAAGAACATGACAGCCTGCCTGGCTTTTCCCTACCCAAAGCAGCACTAACTCAATGAAGATAAGGGCTGCAGTTGCTGATGGATGATATGGTCTGAGTTCCAAACTGACACACGGAGAATTTGGGGTTTTTAACAGCTGCCCCGGTGCAAGTCCTGCCTGGAATAGTCACAATTATCTTTTAATCTGTGAGAGTTCTTCTTGAAAGTTCATTCCCCCACTTCCCTTCTCTTTTTTTTTCCCTCCTTTCTATTATAAAAAATAAAACTTCCTTTAATTATACCCCCACCACATACACATAAACAAAACTAAGAAATTACATTGCTCAGAAGCTCCCTAAAAAGTTTTTTAAAATATTTAGGATAAGAAATCAAGGCAGACTTTTTATAATACACGGAAAATTCATTCACTGATGACATTACAAGCCAAAATAAAGACTGGGTGAATTCCTGTCTCAATTTTTACACCTTTTAAGCTTTGCTTCATTCTTTATTCAATGGTTCTTGTACAAAGTCATCAGAAAATGAAACACAATCCAGCATTTTCTGTAAGGAGAAAGTAACAGCTCCCGACCTTCAGAGCCAAAACTGGGGACAGCTGATAGTGAGCTGAATGTTATAGGTAAAGTAACAGTAATTAATATGCAAAGGAGCATTAATGTTGGACCTAATAGATGGCAAAAGCAGATTTGGTTCTATTAGGGAAGAAGAAAGACTCTGAAGACGGGGTGATGGCAGCGAAACTAATATGATTAAAGGAGTCCCTTTGGAGCAACTTCACTGCGAGTAGATGATGTTAAGAGACAACTAATCTCTCCAAAGTGACTGGAAAAAGCTTATATTGAGGATCACAGACACAGTTCTTGTCAATTACTTTCAAATAAGTCCAGTTCTCACAGCCAGATTAGTTTTTCCCATAAACAAAGTCAGTGGCAGGAGCAGCTTACGCTGAAGAACTCAGTGCCTGAGACAACTTTGTGTGACACGGACATCTCCCAACTGCTGCAGGAAATGAATCCCAAACTTTCCAGCACTAAGACTCTGCTATTCCACATGCCAGGTTTAATAAACTATTATTAGACGTAAATGTAGGCAAATTGGGAAAAAAAAAAAAGCCCCAAGATGACTTAATTCTCAGTTGCGAAAAATCCGTGAAATATAAAACTTATGAGCAACTGTCTTTTCTTAGCGAGTCTGTGGGAAAATAAAAGCTGCTGTTACAAAATCTCACTTCTCAGGCTCGAGATCCGAGGACAGGATGGTTTCTTTGTAAAACTGAGTCCTCTTGCTCAGTATTGGTTTCTCAAATTCTCCTCTGGCTGCCCAAATCGCCATTAGAGAACCAAATTTTTTATATGTACCAAACAACTGCCTGAGTACAAGAGCTGCTGTGAGAAAAGCACACCTTAAACACCCCATCTAAGCAAATTATCGTTGTGCTAAACAGGGATTAAACATAAGAAATAAAGGCTGACTGTGTGCAATAGGGCCCAAATGTTACTGTCACTTGCTGCCTTTTCTGGATCAAAGTGTTGCAGTCTCTATTTTGGTTGTGTGGGTAACAAGCACATGAAATAAGAGAGATCTGTATCTATTTTAGAAGGGATGCACAAGTTTGTAGCAATTCCCAGGACGGCCATGCCCCAAACAAGGAGACATTTTGTAAAATGACCATTAATCCCCATCCAGGACAACAAATAGAAAGACAACACCAGCTTACACAGGATCCCAAATGGAACAAAAATACAAACACATAAACTGTGTGACAGAGTAGAGATTTCATATGAGTTTATATGACATACTTGTATGTCCTTTAAATGGAGAAACTGCTGGCCAAGGTGGTGATTTCTATTTCTGTTTCAAAGAAATAACTTAGAATTCTAACTAAGAATATCTGTGCTGAAATAGTGTCATAAAAAGGGTGGGTCATAAGCCCACAGCAATTTGCCTGCAGGGAAAAAATAGACTTGAAAGAAAAAGAAGAAGGTTGGTCACTCACTTTGGCCTATTTAAAATGCCAATAAATGTACTGCGTGTTATTTGGAAGGAAAACATGTGCTCTTAATTTTAAAAAGTAAATTGCATAAGAAAATATAAAGTTGGCAAAAAGTTTAAATTAAAATCTGTTGCTGATGTCTGAAACTCTTCTCCACTTACAGGCAACGGGGATGAGAAATGGACCGAATAACTACGGACTAATTAAAAACAATAATAACACAATTTCCCTTTATTTTCCAGGAGCTCCTACTTCACCCCCATGAAGCATTTCCTTGGACCAGCTTCTGAGGAAGAGGCTGGAGCATGACAGCACCTCCACACTCTTGGGGATGGAACACACGGAGCTCTCTCTGTCTCCCCCCTCTCGGTGCGTCACACAGCAAACCACATCCACCCAGCACCGTACTCAGCTCCACCATCCAAGGCTTTTTAAAGTCACAAAAACAAGGCAGTGGAGAGTTCAGATGAAATGCACTCTTGATTTATTCCCCAGGGCGCAGATCTGGAGTCGCTGAGGTGTTGCCTCAGCAGATTTACAGTAAGTGACTGAGATCTCCCAGCAGATGAAGCTGCAGTAAGCTCACTGCCCTGCCTTGCTGGGAGCTCTCAGGCTGCTGGAACAGAGCATCTCTGTTCAACACCCCTGCACTTCTCAAGGGGCTCCTGACAACTCTTCAAACTGAGTTTCAGAAGTTTTCTGCACTTGGCTCCAGTCAGAGATGACTGCACGGGGCTCACTTTGCTGTGTTTAATTTTGCTGGCATGTAACATTTAAAAAAAAACCCAACAACAACTTCCCCCAGAACCTTGGAGCAGTAGCATGGACTAGGCTGGATGATCCCAAAGATCCTCCCTAGGATAATAACCTCAAATATCAGCCTCTAAGTCACAACCCTATTTGACCCACAGATAAGCAGCTTCTGCCAAGACCTTCTCAGCATTTCCTCCTCTGGAAAAGCACTAAAAGGAGCAATGTGTGCTGTGAAGCATCAGCTGGGCTTTTCTGAAAGGGACATTTGTCCCTCTGTGCCCTGCCACGCTGCCATGGTGTGACAGCGATGGAGGAGGTACCCACAGCATTTGTCACTGGGCACTGGAAGGTTTTTGAAAGGAGATCAGTCCAGTCAAGGGAAAGGCAGTCTGCAGTAAAAACAAATCTCACTTTGATGATGAAGAAGTGCAAGGAAAATAAGGAACGAGGTAGGAACACCCAGTGATTCAGTGGTGACAATGACTCCCTTTCTACCCACGATCAGGGCATCAAGTGTCCTGTCCCAGCCACGCAGCAACTGGTGGCACATTCACTGTAAAACACCTTAGGGGGGATTATCTGCTCAAAGTGGGAATCTGAACGACTTCAGCTTTCTGGTGAGTAAACAAAGCTTTATCAAATGCTGGGAAACACATCATACAAGTTTCTCTACCATCACAAAAACAACCAATGCATTTAACATAAAAGAAGTCTGAAAAATAAACAAATATTTGCAGCTCTAAGCTTAGAAAAAAGTGTAGCTGTAAGAACTTCAAATGTGTGTCATGTTGGTTTGTGTTCAGAACAAAATTGGTTTATATTAATGAGTTTTTCTACTGCAGCTTCTGCAGGGGCCACTAATCCTCCTCTTAACTGATCTTGCTCTGGTTTTTAGGAACTATGCTCATGTGGATTTTAACCTCAGGGCCCTGCCAGCCAAAGCCAAGGCACAGTCCCAATGGCTCTCTGATCTTTTTGTCCACAAATCATCCTACTGAATCCAACTCACTGGTCCCAGTATACCTGCTTTTCTCCATGCCAAAGGAATTCCAACTGGCCAGTCCAGCCAGCTGGCAGCTGCTTGTGGCTCCTTTGTAATGAACACAATCATGGTCATTTAAACAACCATATTAAGAAATATTTTCTATACCATGGCGATTTCAATGAAAACATGTCAAGAATTTATTATCCTTTTTCTCCCATGACTCGTAAAATCAGGAATTTGTCAATATTATGAATTGTTCAAAAGATGTGATTTCATTTGCCAAGAAAACCAGTGGCACATTATCACATGGGTAATGATGTGGCAGAGCACAAATTAGCAGGGATAAGTAATAAACAGCTATTTAGCTTTCACAGCACAATCTATTACACTGTCAAGTTTAAATGCCTTTTGAGTAAGAACACACAGGCCTATAAATGTGGTATTTAAGGGAGCAGATAAAGGAAATGGTATGAAATGAAGTGAAAATGAACAACATTTCAATGACTAGTAGGTTGGGCTCCGTTTCTAAGAGCACTGATCATTCCAAGAGCAGGGGCTGTGGAAGCCCTTCCAGGGAAAATCATGGAAATTAGCACCCCCACCACTATAAATCATCCTGGTCAGTGGTCTAGGACTTCCTGGAAACAATAAAATATCAGCTTCAACACTCAGAGATGCATTTTATTGTATGCTTACATCTATTTTGTGAATACTGAAGTGTTCTCATTCTTGAGGGGAAAAAAATTCTGTCCAGAATGTTGGTGCTATTGCAGAGCTTCTTAAAAAAGCTTCTTTTCTCTTTACAGAAAGAGTGATAAAGTACTGGAATGGAGGAGGTGGTGGTGTCACCATCCCTGGATGTGTTTAAAAAGAGACTGGATGTGGCACTCGATGCCAGGGTTTAGTTCAGTTGAGGTTTTGGGCCACAGGTTGGACTCGATGAACTTGAAGGTCTCTTCCAACCTGGTGATTCTGTGACTCCGTGAAAAAGGAGCCATCTTCATCCTATTTATGTATATTTCCCTAAATACATCCTATCTGTGCCTACATTGCAGTGATTGGGGTGAAGTTATTCATACATTAATAAGTGAAATGTTCTCAGTTTATAAATCAGGTTTGGTATGATCAGGTTTAGGTCTTGGAGGGAAACCTACACAAACCAAAGCTACCCTCACTGACCTGCCCTGCACAGCACACAGGGAGGGGCAGATCTTGAGGCTCAGACAGACCAATGGCCAGTGTCAAAAAAGCTTCAGTACCAGCAGTGCAGGTGCAACTAAGGGTGGGATGTGAGCAGTGCAGCAGGGTCAGATCTCAATCCCCATATTCTGGGATTTATGCAAACATCTATCGACTCCATCTCCACACAACCTCAACTCCTCCCACCTTTGCACATGTACTTCTGACATCTCTCTGGAAAATACCCACTGGGATTTGTAAAAGGAGGTGTTGAGCAGCTAACTTATGTATTTATTTTATCAATTTTAATGGCATTAAGCTGCTAACTTACATATTTATTTTATTAATTTTAATGGCATTAAGCTGCTTTTAAAGGTCAAACCTCCTTGATAAGATTCTTTACTTGGGCTATTCCAGCACTGTGCATGCTCTGGAAAATGCCTCTAATATTTATGAATCTGATAAAAGTTTATTCCTACTAACCCTGTTTATCCTGTAGCTACCAAGGTCTCAGTTTGGGGTGGGGACTGGTTTAACACCACCCTACCTGTCCAGTGGTGCTGGAGGGTAAACACCACTCACCTCTGGTATCCAAACCATGGCCAACACCCCCCTCACCACAAATCTTGCACTGAACATCATCCCAAGGAAGGTCCAGCACCCTTCAAGACTAGATTTTACTTTTTAGCAATGTGTTTCCTCTGTCTTGTTTAACCCTGTTAAGCATTTCCTGGAACACAGTGGAGGTGTTGACTCATGAAGAACAACAGTTACCTTCTGCTCAGCTCCATTTCCAATAAAATTAATGAAAAATTAGTCATTCCTGTAAATAAATATGTTTAGGCCACAATTAACAGGTAATTTAACCCCCAAACTGTTCACTATCTTGCCAAATATTTCTGAAGACTAAAAAAGAAACAAGCAACACAAGGGTATCAAAAAGCCAGGAGGAAAAGTGACACTGCAAATATTGGCTCCACTCTGGTTTCTACATCTTAGCACATTTTTGACATTTGTGACATGGCATTAGGGAAAACACAAATTTTGATGATTTTTTTTCCCAAAAGAAGTGCACTGCAATAGATCTGGACTTTTACAGAAGCCAGTCATCTGCCTAAATCCCAGTTAATGTAAATGGCACTTAAGCTACAAACAGGGCTTAAAAAAAAAGGAGAAGGGGGAAGAAAGAAAGAAAATCAGACATCCATTTGAACAGCTCCACAAAGGGCTTAAAATTAACAGAGCTTATTTCGATTTCTTAATTTACATAAGTACATTTGATTCCAATTTAGTTAACAGCAGCTAGAAAGCAGAACTTCATCTAGGTTGGTTATTGTCACCGCCTTCCTAACAAAATGAGTTTTAGTCACAGGGAAGGACCTCGAGCTTACACATGTAACAAAACAATGCAGAGAACTGATGAGCCAAAGGATTACTCACCAAGTTGAAATTGAGATGAATGTAAATACATTTTCCATTTAACTGTTCTAAGACCTGTAACAGACTTGGCCCTCTTGCCTGGGAGACGCATCCAGAGCAGTTTCTTCTTCCCTGATTTATAGTATTTGCTTTGAAACAGATTAGTGAGACAAAAATTAAAAATTCTGCCTTCTTTCTCCTCTCCTTTTATCTGATGAAAGGAATGTTTACCTTTGTATTCTTCTTTGTACAAAAAAAATTATTCCAATAAAACTGCTAAGGGACCTGCCAGGGAAGGACTCATTTCCTTCTGTCTTTCTACACAGAATTTTAATGGAGACTCTCAAATGGGCACAGCATAATCTACATAAGTTCATTAATGGAACTTAAATATGATGGAGATAAGAAAATAAATCAGCCATAGATACCTGTTTATACAGTGATTCCCTAAAATAACTCAAGAGAGCAAAACAGAAGTAAAATGAAGAATGGCTAAAAAATGAAAATCTACATATAACAGCAGCTTTTCTGCATCATACAAACCAGAACAATCCATCCCCATATGATAATTGATGAAAATTACACCAAACATCTTCCCTGTTCTCCTTCATGAAGAACTCTAAAGCCTTAATTTCTGTATTTCAGGATGTGAAAGGAAAATCTTCCTCTCAGATGAATGTTAAAGATATGTTCAGTTCTGAAATAACATTGGAGTAAAGCTTGTTCTGAAAGTGAGTAAAAGCTGCTGATATTTAAGGAAGAATAGGAAATTCCTGCAATGGAATCCAGAAATGGAGCCTAAAGATCTCTGCAGTGGACTGGGAAGAACTATCTGTCAATCTCAGAGCATTTTGTGTCCAGCATCCCCTAAGTCAAAGCTCTCAAAAAACATTTGCATTTAGATTTTCCACACATTAAATTTAAAAGCATTAACATTTCCTGAACAATGTGTAATTCTGATTTAAATGCAGACACGATGTGTTGCAGATTTAAGGATTACTGCAGACATTCATCTCTATGAGGCAGCCAAATTAAATGTCTTTTAATTCCCAATTTGTCCCCAGAAGAAGAACACGCTGCATTGTCTATGAGAATGTCTTTGCCTGTCAACTACAGAAAGGATTTCACTGTAAGTAAAAAAGCCAAAACAACCCCATGCCTCCAAAAAACCACCTAGAAAAGCATGACACACTTTCATTTTGGATGCATTTGTTACTCAAAACACACATCTTTTGAATATTCCCAAATTTTACTCCACGCATCCCATGAGGGTTTTGTGATGACTTTAACGGAAATGGCATCGAACACAAAACCTGACAGGACAAACCAAAACCAAGCTGCAGATACACAGCCTCAGTAATCAGCTGTTCATGCATAAAACATCTCCCATCTTCAATTTCTCAAGTTCATACTTGCAGCTAAGCCCACTTTGGACAGGAGCTCCTCTGCCATGGCCAACTCAACAGGCACCTGAGGAACACTCCCAGTCCTCACCTCTGTCCAAGCTCTGCCCTCACTGCCACTGAGGTGAAAAAGAAATTTTTCAAAACCCCAGCATAAGCACAGGAAGCCAAATAAGGAACCCAAAGCTGTCATTCTCTGGGCCAGCAACAGAAGACTTCAGTGCAGCACCTGCCCAATTCTGCTGAGCCAAAGAGCGAGCAGCAGCAGGAACCTCTCTCAGTTCTGAGTGAAGGTGACAGTCTTTAACCAAACATGAAGGCCTTGTTCTCATGACTGGCAACATGTGTGGGCAGAAATCCCAGAATCTAGCAGCTCCAGAAAGAAAAGTTGTGTCACTCACAGGTTTAGACTTGAAAGAAATAATCAGCTTCTAACTGTACAGACCCCTCATTTCTGCACAGCAGCACCAGCGGCTGCAGTGGTTCTGTTCATCAGCTGTGGTAAATTCTCATTCTCACTCTCACATCACTGCCTACACAAATAAGATGAAGAACTACACACACAGGTCCAACTTTTGGCTTTCTCCTTTTCAAATCAGCTTTTCATTGGAAGAAGCACATTCCAGTGTTTAGTGTCAAGCCTGACATCAAACAGAGACATGTGCCATCTCCACCTGAGGAGGAAAATCCTGGAGAAAGTGGTCTTTAACCAACTTGGGTGTCAGGCTGGAATTGAGGGCATCAGGTGATGGTACCACACACCCCCAGCTGATGCTGGTTCAAGCCTCCCTCGCTGCACCTTCACCCTCAAGTGCTGGTTGCACTCTCCCCATCATCTCCACAGTGGCTCTCCAGAGTTCAGAGACCTTTTGGAAGCCTCCTGCTCCACAGCTACCAGTTCAGAAAGATGAGATCAATCACAGAATGATCTGTCCAAAATAAATGAAAACCATGCATAACATTCCTTCCCTTGAAATCGAGAGGGTTTCAGTATCTTCCTCTGGCACCTTTCTGTTGATCTCTGTCCTTTTCATCCTTGGTTTTTCCTTGAATTCATTGATGCCACTTCGTTCTCTGAATGACAAATAGGCCACTGCATCCTGGGGCAGGAATTTCTTCAGATTTATTTATGCAACTGTTTTGGATCTACTGTACTCCAAATAAATATTAATACACAGTTTAAATATAAAAATCTAAATACATACCAAACATGCAGACTCTATGAAATAGCAGTAAAATAAACTAACCCATTTATAATCCATTTATACAGGTCCGTGTTTATCTTTACTGCTCTCTTCTCTCAAAAAAACCAAACCCAAAACACAACCTCAAAACTGCAGTAAGAAATCAGGGAAAATGTACTACTCCAAAGCTGAGTATTTTGGCAGGGAACAACAGTTGTGGGAAGGGTTTGAAGGAGAAACTGTTGACTGAGGCAGAGCACCAAATGGAGCTGTCTCCTTTCTGCACAGCAGAGAGGCACAGACTTCTAAGGGGACATAATTTGCAGACTTTTGAAATGTTCTTCTCTGGAAAGCATCACCATTTCGAAGGACACAATCTTACTCAGTGAAAATAAGAAATCACGACTTTGTAGTGCATTTTTACTAACACAAAGATCAGGGAACTAGGAGAGAGATTGTTTCTCAGATACCTTGAGGTGGTAGTTTTGACAAATGGCTTCTGATGCACTTGTGAGACAGAGACTTCACTCTTCCCCACACACAGGCCTAATTACCACATTAATGAAGGCCATGGCTAGAAAGGAATAGCAGGGCTGTCTCTGTTAAACCTCCTTGAAACTCAGGCACAGCAAAACAAACATTGCCTTCCATATAAATGGCTGCTTTGGGAGCCATTGCTGATTAATCCTGCTGCCAAAGAAACGCTATCATCACAAGGGTTTGTTTGCACAGCCTCAGCAATGAGAGTAATCCACCAAGTATCCCACACAATACTCAGGTAGAGCAGGTAAGAATTAATTGGTACCTTTCCCACCCACCCCCCCCAAGAATTTCTGAAGCTGAAACTGTTTTTCCCTTCATTGAACCAGCTCGGCCTAGACTGGCTTGTCCCGCAGTGACATGTATATTGAATACAAATCAGACAGCAGAGCTTTAAATCTGTGTTGCAGCTCTCATTTCCAATTCGAGAACTGTACTATAATCATAAGCTTCTGGTGGATGAAAGGAAATCAGCTCTCTGAATATTAGCTAATGCCACATTTGCAAGTCCTGAAGAGATCTGTGCTGTTTAAAAAAAAAAAAAA
>VXAC01003950.1:140595-156958 GCA_013399225.1 Rhipidura dahli
AAAAAAAAAAAATAGATCATTTCTCGTGAACCTATATATATGAATTGCTTTGTACTGCTCGACTGATAGAAGCGATGCCTGTGCTGGGATTAAACCCTTTTCATCATAAAACCTCATCTGGTTCGGAGTCCAAGTCCATCAAACCTTTTCCCTTTAAAGTCCCGCCTTTGATTCTACATCAATTTATTCAAACCGCAGCTGGGTGGCTGAAAACGAAAGGACAGCATCATTTAAACCAACCATGTTCCTAACTTGAAAGAAGGACTATAATTAAAAAAATGGGCATAAAAGAATGGAAATGGGATAATATTTTTTAATGGTAGTTCAAAGGCCGACAGATGTCAGAGCCTTTGAAGATGTCAGTACACTGAGCAAGGAGTTGCCATTAAATAGTTTGCCTGAGAGGTGAAGCAGCTTTTTAATGACTGAAAAAGCCCTTGCAGACACATCCTTGTGTTTTTAATTTGTCAGAGTTTCTGCAGTATTTTCTGATTAATGACACATGATTATAACTGCATAGCACACATTTTTATACTTTGTTAAATGAATACTTTATTCCACATTCCTTCGGTGCCAGATAAAAACAGGAAAGCTTTACTACAGAGTCCAAAACTATTCAGATTGCTCAAATATTTATGGTAATTTGAGGGGATTGGCCAGATCCAGAGCTTCTATGTGTTGCTACCTTTTGTTCTTTAATGGAGTTATTACTACTGCCACCACAATGTGCATGCATTAAGTGAGCATGTGACCCAGTAATGCATTGTGCCCTTCTTGTGCCCTAAACAATCAGAGCTTTCATAATTCAGTGATGAACAGAGTCATCAAATCAAAATAACATTTAGAAAAATCCCTGGGTCGATCCTGAACAATACAAACAATAGCTGCCAATGTATTGTAAGTGGAAAATAACTTTTCCAAGGGAAAAAGCATATTGCTAGGAAACATCATGTTCAGAAGAAAAACATCAATATTTAGAAATGCAGATAAAGCCCCCATCTTGGGCTGAGAAGATGCTCCTGCAACATCCTTCATCTCTCTCTTAACATATGCAATTTTTTTTTTCTATTTTCCCCATGAATGGAAAAATGTAGTAGCCTGAAACACAGGGACAGTTTCTTCTGCTGCCAGGAATGAGCTCTCCCAGCACTACAACAGCCTTTTGTGGCTGCTTGCCAAGCCGAGCAGGTACAGCCCAGGGACAGCCCAGCCCTGGGCAGGGACAGGAAAAGCCAGCGCTGTGTGCCCTGCCTTGTATCACACCTCAGAGCATCACCCACATGAGAACACAGTCATTACAAGGGAATTTGATTAATGTGCTGCTCCTTCTGCTCTTCCAGCCTACATTCAGCTTGTAATTGGATCATAAATAGAAATGTGATGGACTCAGCTGAAAGCGTGCAGGGATTGGAGCTACTGTGGCAGAGCTTTGTGAAATGAGCTGCTGTTCTGCCCTGATCACTGACAGGATTTCATAAGTAGGAATATTTGCCCTGTTGCAATCCATATCCATCAGGAATCTCTCTGTAACACCCCCATCAGGAGCCTCCTGGAGGGCAGGGAGGTGACTCTGGACACTCACTACTCCAGGGATCTGCAGCGGGAGATGAAGGAAGCCGTGAGCCAGGAGTGCTCTGCTGTGTGTCCCAAACACTGCACAGTTACCCCACTGCAAAAGCAAGCACTGGAAAGTTTGAAAAGGAAAAAAGAACATGGCTGCAGAGAGAAAAACGTAATTCTGAAATGGAATTCTCCCACATGTATTTATTGAATGAAAACAAGAGCCCTGCTAGGAAGAAACACGGCTGTGTTAGGATTGCACTACAAAGAACACAGAGAATTGTACCACTCTCAGTACAAACAACTGTAATTCCATTCCAAACCAACCTGCAGCCTTCCTTCTGGAGTCATTCCAAAGTTACCTTCAAAGACAGTTTTATTTAAAAAGCAAAGCAAACCCTAACCTACCACACATCATTAGCCCACTTGACTTAATCACGGATCTCACGTAGATTTGAACACTCAGTCTGAATTCATGTCACATTACACACTTCTGCTACTTTTCCTAGAAAACAAATGACACGTGGGAGCTGCCAGGAAGCTGCTCAGCAGGATGGGGTGGAGCAGCCACCGGGAACACCCATCAGCCAGAGAGGAGCTCATTCCCTTTTCCATCCCCATCTCAGGAGCTGGGCAGGTCCTGGATACCCGGGATGCTCAGCAGGGGTGTTGGGACAGGGGCATGCTCTGGATGGAATAAAGCAAAGGAGCAGGATCTACATATCCAAAAGGCCCTTGATGTCATCACTGTACAGAAATCTCTTCAAAATTCAGTTATTATTTTGTCAATGTGGTAAAAATAGCAGAACAAAATGTTGAATTTCAAGCAGATACAGCTGAGCTGAAATAAACCTTCAGAGAACAAAGAAAAGGCCCTTCTCTAAGCTGTGGGACTTCCCAGAGAATTCCAAATTAATTATATACACTAAAGGAATGTTACTCACAAAAGATGCATCAGAATTCTGAATAAACATTATAAAATTCTTCTAAAATGGGAAATACCAGACATCCTGAAAATACTGTTTTGCTGCAAGCCCCATGTAAGCAGACAAAGCTGAGCCATTCAGACTCTATCCATTAGAGGGCAATAATACATATATACACACTCATACACATATAGATACACAAACACACTCCCTCACACATCCCAAACTGATTTTAGCTGGAAAAAAATTAATATTTTCTCTCTAATATTATCAATGATATATTGACAGCTTGGGTCCTGTTCCCTCCACTCCCCAACAACAGCATCCAACAGATAAAAGGTACAATAACAAATTATTCTTTAAATTTGCTTTCCCACGAGGAAATCCATGCAATTCACAGCTTCAGAAGACTTCCAGTTAGTGATTATTAAACTTGAGTAGGCTGAACAACCAGCATGATCTGTAAGCATGGAAATCATTACGGGGGTTCCCAAACTTTGAACAGACAAAAATGTTCTTCACGTGCTCATTTCTCTCCTCAGTCAAACACTTTTCCCTTTCTGTAACAGCCACCTTTGATAACACCAGCCACTGCAGACGTGGCAAGGGGCCAGCACACTTCAGATGCCTCTGGGAGCTACACACAAACCATGGAAGGGAATTTCTTGTTGTTGTTAGAGCCACTCAAAGGAGGCAGCTCAGCTCATGTGCTGTGTCTTCTGCTTCCCTGCTCCAACCATGCCAACCTGCAGAGAAACCAGCTGATAAACCTTGTTTATCTGAGCTCCCCAACCTTCTGCTGCCCCCACCTGCAGCATCCCACAAGCACAATTATGGTATCAGCTCACTGGGACAGGAACTGTGTGTTGTTCCATGTTTTCACTAACACAACATAGACTCAGACCTCCGAGAGGATCCCAGCAATACAAATAATTACCAGCAGTCCCTAAACTATTGCTTGTCAACATCTCATTAGCTCCAGGACTGCTGGAGTTCACAGGGACACACAGGCAGCTGCATCAGTCACTTAATGACCAGTAATTCCTGGGAGCATCCACACTCCATTGATTGGTGTTTGGGGTGCCATTTTTCCTTTGTTTGTGGGCTTTTTGCTTGTTTCTGTTTCGTTTGGGTTTTTTAAAAAATATATTACTCTGCAATTACCAACCCCTACTCCCTTAAAAAGAGAAATTGATGAAACAATTACATCTGCCAGCTCACTGTTTTCATCCACCGCTGAATAAATATTAATTTCATATTAAACTAGAAGTTTAATTGAAGAATCCAACTTGATAAAGTCCAAGATGAAGATGCAGAGCAACACACTGGTCCTGTTGCTATCCCAGACAGGACACAGGTGCCCTACAGAAATCCCTAAGGATACCAAACACAACAGGAGAACATGCAGCTTCCTTCAAATCTTCCAGTGTACTCTGTTTGCAGCAGCTGCCTTTCCAAAAAACCCTTTCTCTGCTATTTCTCTTTTCTAAATTAATTTTACAGATGACAATACAGCAGAAAGCACAGACTACAAAAGAACTCAAGCTGCCAGAGACAACTTTAGAAGAATTGTATCACCCGTGTGGAAGACGGAAGACGGAGTTCACTCACTCTTCGTGCGATTTTCAGATCTGTTTCAAGTGAAAACACTGTGTCAGGGGGTTTTGTCCTTTTTTTAGCCCTTTTTTTTTTTAATATATGAACTCTGAAGAACAACTCTAAAATCTGAAAATGGAATATTCACGATCAGGCCAATATTTTAGGGATCAAAAGTGAAGTTTTCTTATTGGCGGTATTTTCAGAGGACTTTCAGACCCATGAATACAAATTACTCAGAGATACGTAATTGCAGTTTGAAATACATTGTTTTCTTCATGAAACAGAAATCTACAGCATCCCTGACATCGATTTCTGTCATTTTGTCATGATAAACACTCAGGTATTATGTACCTTCCACATCATGCACCCAGGCATGATTCCAATTAGTGCTGAATAGAAGACAAAATGTCAGCTTAATAAGCTTCAATTTGCAGAGTCTTTGAACATGCAATGATATCATCACTTTGCCAATCATTTCTTGTACTTTGGCTTCTTTTCTTCCATCTCACCCTCCCTGTCAAAAGGAAGTCTTTCAAATCCACAGAAAGGGAAGACATGAACAATGTCAGTCATTGGTCTGACTGAGCTAAAAGATCCAAAAATGACTCCCCAGCACATCAACAGAGAACTAGGATGTGCACAATATTCCCTCAAAGCTAATTTGCTGCCAACATGTAGAGTAATTGGGGGAAAAAAGTCTACTTTAAAGTCATACTGTGAAAAAAATTTTCTTGCATGAAATCAACACTAAAGACCTTAAATCACTGTCACAGTCTGTGCCACTGGTTCAAATGAAGAAACAGTTTTTGTTCAGGTAATGTGACAATCATTTCTTCAAAGGTGACTGGGCCAAGGAACAGCTCTGCTGTCTGACTCCATACTGAAAATTATCACTGTCTTTTAAATTAATGGATTTTATTTCTGATTTGTTTCTTAAGAAGAAAGGAAAAGTTTTTTTTTTCCAAGAAGAAAAAGACAAATTGCAGAGAAAGCATTCCCAGGTCTGTGAGCTCGAATGTCCGTGGCCAGCACAAGTCCACAGCCCTCAGCTGAGGACTCACAATGATGTTTTCTCTATCTGGAATATCCCCAAATGCAGAACCTAAAATCCCTGCTCTTATCTGGGTGTGAGGGAAAACAGAAACACCAAATGGCCGCAGAAAAGAGGAGATAATGAATCAGGGTGGGAAGTGTGGAGCGATACCAGGGACCACGTGGGCTCTGCAAGGCTGTGCCAGGGCAGCTGCTCCTGCCTGAGAGCCCACAGCAGAGCCCCAGCTCTGACAAGGGGATGGGAAATGGGATCTCCTGAGCTGAATCCCCGAGGACATGGTCACAGAGTGCACAGCCAGTGCCCCATGGGCTGTGCCACCCAGGTCCAACAGGATTCTTGGCACTGCACTGCGCTGTCCCATTTCCCTGGCTTGCACATCCCACAGAACCCAGCCAGGAGCCCTTTGCTGGCACCTCTTTTGTTACTCACAGCTCAGAACTGGCAGGGGACAAACCCCAGCCCACCCTGTGGGAGGTGTGGTGTGCCCAGAGTCGCTGCTCTGGTGGGAAAGGGGCTGGAGCAGCTCGGAAGGGCAGGATCTGAGCTTCCTGGAGCTGGGAGCACACACCGGGCATGGCACTGGGGTGGGAGCAGGGCTGAAAGAGTGCAGAGCATTTGGCTGCCCCTCCATGGGACGGGATAGCAAATTCCATACTTCTGAGGCAGCAAAGACTTTGAGGAGCTGCTACAGACGCCGGGGTTGGGCCAGTGGGGAAACAGCTGCAGAGATTTTACTGGTGAAATACTCAACCCTGTGTCTGTGCCAGCAACATCATCCCAGAGCCCCAGAGGACCCACCATGGGGGCCTGGGGCTTCTCCCCCTCGCAGCTCCCGTCTGAGAAACACAGGGGAACCAGAGGAGTCTCCCATTTTTCTTGCTGGCTAAAGCAGCATGTGGAGGAGCAGGCAGAGCAGTGGTGGGGCAGGCAGGGCAGTGCAATTTGCCATAAGCATCTCAGCTGCAATTTGTTACTGGTTTTCCACTTGAAGGTTCCTTTCTAACACTTTAATGTGGGAGTGTGCGGAGCTGTATGGATGGGCTCATATTTCTCAGCTGACATATCTTCAGCCAAAGCATGTCAGCTACAGGAGAGGGCAAGGCTTTGCACTGGCTCTGGGATTTCTTCTTCCCCCATCAGAAACCACATAAAAGAAAAACACAAATAAATCAGCTCTCCAAAATCACTATTTATTACCTCATCATGAAATCGTCTACTGGACCCTGCAGTGGTATTGAGTAATATCATTACTTAAACCATAAAGAGGCTGTATTTACTACTCAAAATTGGGAAAATTAGCATCCATATGGATCTTATTGTTTTACGAGCAGTATCGCTGCCAAAACAAGTGGTGTTAACATTCCAAACTACAGATTGTCACCATTTCTCGCCCAGTGTCTCATTCTTTCACTTGGTATTTAAAATACCTTTGAATTGAGGAACTGAGCAGATCATAGAATCTCCTCTATCAAGATATATATCATTTAACAGCCAGACTACTGTTCAAAACTTGATTTATGGTGGCAGTGAGTGAATGGAATTAACATCTGATGACCTACGGAAGAGAGACTAAATTGATTTTGGATCATCTTTCTTTAGAAAAGGGATGAGAGAAAAAGCACACTCTAAGAAATTTAACTACTTAATTTGCAATACATAGCACCTTAGTAGGTAATCACAGTCAGGACATCCTAACCTCCATCCCTGGAAAAATGATGCTGTAATACTGCATGAAATTAATTTCCAGGCACAGGAAGAATAAAAGGGTCACTGGGAACAGCAAGCTGGATAAACCAGGGCAAAGCAGGCTTGAATAAAGTGGCTGTCTTTTGCCTTGAAAGGGGAGAAGTGTCAGTGTCAGTTATCTTGATTTTAGCAAGGTTTTGATACACAAACTGAAGGGACATGGACTGGAGGGGTATCCTACAGTGTGAGCAGAGAACTCACAGGACCACGGGGTTTAAAGAGGAGGAGTCAAGAGCCAGCCAACAAGTGGCACTTCTCAAAGTTCAAATGGGGCTGGTACAGCTGCTCCCAAGCCCTGGATGCAGTGACCCTGTGCCAGTGACACAGTGAAACTGTGGGTGACATTTCCTGGGGAAAGGAGTCAGGATGGAGAGCAGGGTGCCAACCACAGGGACCTCAAACCCTGCAAGCTGAGGAATGGGCCACCAGGACCTGCAGGGACTTCACCAAAACAGGTTTATTCAGCCTGGAGAACTAAACTACCAAAGAGAAATCCATTTGCTGTCTTCTACTGAGCGTAAGGAATTGTGGAGAAGGCAGAGGCAGACTCTTCTTGAAGGAAGGGGAGGAACCTACAGATCCAAATTTTGACAACAGATATTCCAGCTGGATATAAAGGAAAAGGAATTCCACACTGGATTGGTAAAGCACTGGAGCATATGGCTCAAGAAGGCTGTGAAATCTCCACCAGTGCAGGTTTTTCAAAACTCAGCTGGACTTGGCCCTGAGCAACACAATGTGGTTTTGAAGTCAGACCTGCTTTGAGCAGGAGGCTGGGCACGGTGACCTCCAGAGGTCCTTCCAACCCAAATTATTCTGTGATGCTGTGAAAAAACTCGAGAATGAATGCTGGTCTCCCATTAGAGGATGTCCCTTCAGCACTCAGGGGAATGTTTGAAGCGGATGGCACTGCTGTTTTCCAAATTGCTGCACTTGTTCTATGGACTAGGAGAAAGCCAACTTCCTTCCATTCAGCAACTGTCTCAAATAAATTATAAGGTAACACTAAAAAAGCAATTTTCAAAAGAACTAAAACCTGTTAATAAAGTTGTGAGCAAGCCTTCCCTCCTCTGTGCAGCAGACATTTACTGAATAGGTTTTGTTGTAATATTTGGAACAAGCCAGTATCACAGAAAGTACTCTGAAGATTTAGACACAACTGGAAGTAATATCAATAAGCAAATTTGGAGTCTGGCTTTGCCATACACCGATCTTCACACAGAAAGCACAAGCTCCTTCTGCTTCAAAATCAAGAGACTTTATTGTAAATCGACCATTTCTGCAGCATAACACAGCATTTTTGCCTCTCTGCTTAGAAATTACATTACACCACCTCAAATGTTGTGGTTACTACCTGTTTGTACATGTACCTGTTTGTACTTGATCGTTTCTGACTTCACTATTCCTTTATATAACTTTAATGTGAGCAATAATTTCACACCATGCACAGCTTATTGTCTATTAGCATTAATCATTCCTTGCAGCCATCACACACAAACCCTGCCTGCAAAGCCACACCTAGTGGATGTGTTAAAACCTGGCATAAAGATCCTTTACACCTCACTGATGAGCAAAACTGATCTCATTTCTATTCAGAGAAATTATGCTACATTTATTAACATCTATGCAGGAAATAATCACTTTTTCTTAATCAAGGAGTGCTGGTATAAAATAAAATTACGGCCATATGATCTACACCCTGCCCCTAGACAAGTGAAATTGTACACTCCACCTTCTCAGCTGCCAATATTTAAAATTAAACAAAAAGAATATAAAAACGCTGATTGCAATATCATAATAACCACCAGATATATTCCATTTCATATTACAGAAACAGAAAATCCATTTTGCTGAAAAGAACTCCATCTCAGAGTTCATATTACGTGATGAGCTAGTTTCTATGGCAACTGCTTTCTCTTTTACATACACTGTAGACAGCACAAAATGTCTGTTGTCTCCTAAGTTAACTCAACATTTTTAATCAGCAGATGACAATTTATGCACTATTCTGTATGGCTTCCAAAAATGTCTTTAAATATTTCAAGCGCTGCATGAAGTATAAAAGGAGAGAGTGAAGTCACATCTCCCACCCCAAATTGCTCACAATCCAGTTTCAGTCCTAATGAAAAGAGTGAGAGTCGAGGAAAAATGTGGGAGACATCAGAGATGATGACCCACTCTGCACAAGGACACTTGGAAGGCTGCATGAAGTGAGGGAGTGGCAGATGTTTGCAGCTGGATCAACAGGTGTCCGAAAGGTGTCCCAACCCGAGGCAGCAGCTCAGCCACAGTGTGACACAGGACCACAAATGTGGCAAGGTGGTTTCACCTGAGCAGGGGAGGGGATGTGCTCAGGAGACCCAGACCCTGATGGAGAGAGCCCCTAAGCCTGCACTGTCTACTTCAAATCAGAGCAAAAGCTCATCTTTAACTCTTATCTCGAAGATTATCCCAATGCTGCAGCCCAAACTCTTCCTACAGCTCCCCTGAGTTTACTCAAGTGAAAACCAGCTCTGTGGATTACCAATGTTTGAGTATTTCCGCAATAAACTGTTGTATTTGAGCATTTCACAGCAATGCTCTCAGTGAAAGCCCAGTGTGATTCCTCCATGGCACCCATCACCAGATCCCTGATTTCAGCAGCTCTTCCCCACCAAGGGGATCCATCCCTGAGTCAGCAGACTGTGAATAACAACCAAGGAAAACCACACAAGTGCTGCAACAAATATTTGGTACTTTAAATACTTTACATCAACAGTAATGTTCATTATCTTGGGCTGACTGGTGGTAAATTAAACATGCTGCAATACAGCCAAAAGCTTTTGTTTGGGAAAGGCTAAAAGGGAACGGCTGTCTGTCTACGGGAGTCTGACTGGCAGCCCAAGAGTGACTCTCCAAGTAAAACACAACAAACAAATATTTAGATTGCAACTCGAGGATTTAGATTGGCTGCAGAGAAAGCCTGCATAGCAAGCAGTGCATTGGTTCTCCTGCCAAAGACATCTTAAGAAAAGGAAAGGAAGTAAAAGAAAAAAAAAAGAGTTAGATAATTTATTTACTCCAAATTGTAAACAGAAGTGACTTCAGTAGCACCATCAGCATCTGAATGTTTCCCAGGCTACTTCTATTTGTATCCTCCAGATACCCTCAAGCAAATTGCTTCCACTGATACTGGGAGAATAACCATGTGGGACCTGGTGTTTGGAGATATTAAAACAATTACATGAAGCAGAAGAGTTGACCAGTGATTTATCTGTAGGTAACAATAGGTTCTTCCAGATCAGAGTTGAGGAGAGTCTCCTATTCCGAAAAAAATGCTCCCACAATCCTTCATATTAATATAGTACTGCAAATTACTGTTGCAGCAATAATTGCATAGGGGCAGAAACTGGGCATGTGTTGGGTATTTAGTTATCACTAAAAATGTAGGTAATGTCTCTCTTGGGGTTCTTTTCTCCTATATTTTCTCTTGTCAGTAGTTGACAGAGCTCTGCAGCAGACACACATCAGCACAGCCACCCTTCACACATTTATGGAGCCAAGATAAATGTCTTCTGTTTCCCCTAATTGGTTGATACCCTAATTATCTACACAGAACCTTAAACATATACCAAGAGTCTGCTGGGATGAAAATAACTATCATTGCTGCAATGAAAATAGTGATTCCTACTGGTTTTTTGTTTTAACTCCACAGGCTCAAATTAATTCAGACAAAACCAGGTGCAAAGCAATGGTTGCAGAAAGATTGTTGATCCCAAGTGCAAAGAAGTAAATTTCCAAAGAGGAGAAGCCACAAAAGGAGTGATGGGATGTGCTGGGACACCAGAGAAGGAGCCGCTGACTTCTGAGAAGGGAAAGCGAACCAGCATGGTAAAAGCCAAAGGGATTATGGAAAGTTCAAAAAGCAAGAAAGGAAAAAGGAAACGGATACTTCAGCCACGGGATAACACCTTATTAACTCTTCTCACCCCCTCCAGGCTGTTTGCTGGGTTTTTTTGTAACAAGCTCTGCTCTCAATGTTTGTGTTCACACGGCTTCAGAACTACTCGAGTTTTTCCTTTCCCAACCAATAAGGGTTTCTTGAGAGCCCCAAGACATCCCAAAAGAGCAGTGATCTCCTAGAGCAGCCTCGTTTTTGAGAGCACAAACGCTGCCTGTTAAAATTAAACACTGTGACATCAGTGACACACACGGGCAGAACGTGCCCGAGCACCCGAGCTCCTCTTGACCCAATTACGACGGGATGAACACAGTGACCTGGCCAATTATCTCAGAACAGAACCGGGAAAGAGGATTCAGCTTCCTCATGGAAACTTTCTTTCCTCTCCTTTAGTGCCAAGCGCTGTATTTGAAATTACAGGGGTACATTTTGTTTCTTCTTCTTGCCCAAAGGTCAACGGTGGAAGAACAAGCAGGAAAATGATCCAACCCTGTCCAGCAGCTGAAACATGGAAATCTTTGAGCTGGTTGAGGGCATGTGGCAGATACTGGGGAGAGAAGGACATTCAAAGGAAAAAGGGGAAATACGAGGGCACAGCTGGCACCACAGACACCTCAGCCCCTCTGTTTCAGTTACCACAATTTCCTAACCTCATTTCGCCAAGCAACGTGGATATACTCTTCTCTGTAACCTGAAGTCTTGCTTCAGAAAATCAATGATTCCGTAGCAAGACTGCTTTTATTAAAACAAAGGAAGATCTCTATCATGCAAGAAGCTCCCTGTTTTGGGAACTAATGTATGAACTAAAATCATTTTGGGAGGTGCGGAATGAACAAGCAACCAAAACGCAACTTAGGAATGCTCCTAAAGAAAATCCAGATATCTAAATTAAATAAAAGTAGTGATTCAAAACTACCCTTAAAAAAAAACATTATCCTGTGTGATTAGCCAGTGTTTAAAGAATAACAACATTATGGCAGCTCATAGAAAATGTATAGGATTTAAAAGCCTACAAGAACACAGCACGGCATAAAAGCCTTTGTACTGCTTTGACTTTTATTGACCTACAAGTCAATATACTCCTCCCCAAGCATTATAACCCCAGGTAAAAAAATCAGAGCAAGCCTCCTAGAAATGGAAAAACCCAAGCAGATTGCAATTGTTATCCAGAAATTTATCAGCAACACAAAAGGTGATACGCTTCAATCAAATTCCCTTCTTGAAAACATATTAAAGTTATACTTCAAGAAGCAGTAACATTGTTTTATTTAATTAAAATCTAGCAAGGCACTCAAATCTTAATTTTTATACTCTAGTTGTGATTAAAGCATCAATAAATGTATTCATATTTGAATAAAATCCAACTATTTTGTATACTCTCCTTCACAGTATCTGAAGACATACATGGAAGTAGAGACCTTGGATATGCAGTAAAAAAATGAAATTAAACAGTATTAGTAAAATAAATTGATCTGCAGCACTCTGTCATAACTGTCTTTAGAAACATAGTGAGAAATACGTATTTTAAACACATATATTAAGAAATATGCGTTCGCTACTCTTTCGTATGGAAAAGGATTTAAGAAAGACTTCCCATGAATACCTTTAATAACGGTGCTTTCACATCATTCACCCAACACTGAGCAGATAGGTCCTTCAAACCAAGCTCCTCGTATGTGATTAACGCTAATTATTATTTAAATTTTTCGAATAACCCAGCAAATCCACTTTTCATTTCGCGAAGCAAAATGGCCTCCGCTCCTATTTCATCTCACCTTCGCTGGGACACAAAGCACTCCTAAAAATTACTGCTGTCAAAGATGGCTCCAATTTAACAGGTTTTTATAAATGCAGTGTTGTTAAATACCCATCAAATGGCCGGGTTATCTTTGTTAAGAGTCTGACAAATGTTTCATAAAGGACTTTGCCCATCAGTCACATCAGATGTCCAAAACACGCATTTTTAGTAAATATATGCAAAGATTAAAAAAAAATTATTAAAAATCTGTGCTATTATTCTGTAAGAAACACCAGTATTGTCTGTTGAGCTCACTGCAAAGATAGAGGTGGATTTGAATACAAACACCAGAGGAAGGAACGAAGAGCAATTTATTTTCCCAAATGGAAAAATCTGCATCCTTGAAAGCTGGGAGAGTCTCTGTAGAATTTAAACAAACAACAGCTCTTCTAGTCAAAGCAACTGCCTTTTCTTCCCTGATTTACATGCCATTCTCATGGCAGCAATGTTCAGATGACTGTACAGGGATATTCAAACTACAAAGAAAAGCTCTGTAAAAAGGCCAAACTCTGCTTTTCAGAGTGTTCAGATTCCCCCAATAGCTGCGGAAATTCCCAGCTTTCCACAGAGCACCTGTAGTAGCATCACTGATCCCCCTGAAAACAAAGCACAACCAAACTTTGGGCTCCAACCTTTGCCAGAAGCGACCCCCAAGAGCACAAACCAGAGCTGGACTTACAGACACCTCCCAGTTCTCGAGATTTGCTTAAGAGAGTCCCTTTCCCTTTGTGTTCAGTGCTACAGAGCAATACAGGAGCTGGGATGAGCCCTGGAGTATAGGCAGAATAATTCTATATAATTCCAAAACTGCCTTTTTTTAACCTGGGAGTTACAGCTCTGCCTTTGTCCGCAAAAAAAAAAAAAAACAAACCCAAACAAAAAACAAACCCAAAACCAGGAATGCAGGTGAGAGGAGGCTACAACTCTGAAAAGACACTCGCACACAGATCCATAGATGAGATGAATCTATCTTGGGCCAAAATAAATGCAAAGATAAAAACCAATCCCTTCAACCATTTAAATCTTTGTTCGCTCTTACAATGCAGCGGAAAATAAAAGGCAAGGTTTAATTTCTTTTTCAGGGGCCACCTGAGTATCCCCTTCCCAAAACGTTCTCACAAAGTATATCCCGTTTTCATTGGAAAACCACAATGGTGGAAATGGAGGAATAAGTCTTGGCTTTGCAATAATATCTCCCAACCTCCTGAGAAGCCGTTTGCTTCTGAATAGACTTCCTTAAGCCAGATTTCGATAGTCTGAGCCATCCAAAGGAAAAAAACCAAATGATTTCAAAAGTAAATTTTCAATTCAGTTTCTCTTAGCTCCATTAGAGGTGTTAGTAAAAGCCACAGCCTACCAGTCTACAGAAAAGTAGAGTGAAAATGCATCTTAGTCTGAGCCTAACATCTCACAGGGAAGGTGGTGGTGCGCGGAAAACGTGTCATTAAAGATGCTTTACCAAAATGTCCAGTTTTGGTATAAAATAATCCGTGCGTGATAAGCAATTCTAACGCTGATTAGGAAAGATTCTTTTCTATAAACTCTTTAAACTAGAAAATCACCTTAGTTTTTAAAATATTGCCATTGCAGGCCTTTTTAATAAAGGCTCTTAGGAAAATATACCATGCCATCCTTACAAAATAGATTGAAAAAAAGGCAATAAGATGGTTTTTGAAGTGAAAACTCATAAAGATCATTTTCCATGCTGACAGTGTGCATTTCATCCAGAAGTTTGAAGAGTCAAATGCTACCCCAGCTGGGGGTTATTCTGCCAAATGGCTTCCAACAGTGACCACAGAGATGGAGGATGGGAGGGGTGCGTGTGTGCAGGAAAATAAACATGATGGGAAGCGACCCCAAACCCACATCATCTTATCAAACATCCGACACACGGAACCAAACGCACAATGCAAATCTAGAATACAAAAACTGAAACAAAAAAGACACGAACAAAAGGAAATAAAGCCATTTGTGTGTTACCTGCAGAGATTTAAAACAAAAAAAAGCACACGAACGAAGCAGATATAATTCACATGGATTTGCCCAGGAAGAAGAAAAGGAGGGGTGAGTGTGAGGGCTGGGGGGGAAAAAGAACAGATACCTTTTTTTCTTAAACAAATCCATCATGAAAGAAAATGAGACAAGATTATAAATAGGCCGAGTTATAGCGCACCATGGGATTTTTAATCTGGCTACCTGTGGTTTTTGCAGTTAAAGCCCTATTCAGCAGTGGGAAGGGAGGGGGGAAAGCGGAAAAAGAAAAAAAGAAAAAAAAAGAAAAACTAAATCACGTTTATGTGCCAGTTTCGCAAATGCTCCCCCAGCGAGCACCACCAACAATGCTGGCAAACAGGAAACACTCATTATCAGCAATTTCTAATCAGCGGACGCCTTTCAAGCGTTATTGATCGTTACCTGGCCGTCTCGTTTCCTGCTTTCTTGAGTTTGACTCTGGTGCTCTGCCATGGCAGCGCGAAGCTGCTTCTCCAGTTTCTCGATCTCCCGTTGATGGTCTCGGACCAGGCAGTCCTGCACTNCTAAATGGTTAATAGGCAGCCTGCTCGCCCCTTCGCTTAAGTATACACACACACAACCCCCCACCCCAGCAATTAAAGCTTTGCAACATTTCTTTATGATTTCCAAAGCGAACGCTCTTCCTGCGATATTCCTCAACGCTGGCGCATAGAGTTGTCTTTTTTTTTTTTNTCACGTTTATGTGCCAGTTTCGCAAATGCTCCCCCAGCGAGCACCACCAACAATGCTGGCAAACAGGAAACACTCATTATCAGCAATTTCTAATCAGCGGACGCCTTTCAAGCGTTATTGATCGTTACCTGGCCGTCTCGTTTCCTGCTTTCTTGAGTTTGACTCTGGTGCTCTGCCATGGCAGCGCGAAGCTGCTTCTCCAGTTTCTCGATCTCCCGTTGATGGTCTCGGACCAGGCAGTCCTGCACTGCGTTGTGCTGCTGGAATAGGTGCGTCTTCTCCTGTTCATGCTCCAGCTTCAGCTCCACTATCTGATTGGACAGGGAGGAGTACAGTTCATCAATAGAACATCCTTGTCGTCATGACAACTCGTCTACAGCTTAATTTCCCCCTTAATTTCATCAAGTTGGCAATTTTATTTTTACGTCACTATTACCTCACCTCTTAAAAAGCCACCGTTAGCGTGACAGAATTCCTCCAGACAATCCCAACAATGGAGACAACCGAGCAAATCCAGCGCATCCCTACCCAATTTGTTGGTACAAATGTCGGAAACGTACNAAAACAAAGCTCTATTATCCCGTTGTCAGCTACGCTATCCCAACATAAACAGATGTATGTGTTCCAGAAGGGCACCTGCTGTGCCGCAAGCTTGCACCATGATTTCATAAGAAGCCCTCTATTCTCAGGAGCCGTTCCCAGTCCGCACCACACTGGATGCTGTGACCTTGGCCACTCTTAGCCTCTCCCCGCTTGCCTGAATGGCAGCCCGAGACCAAGGGCCTGGTTGCCGCAGCTTTGATATTAATCCTCCCGCCTGCGCACAAAGGCACCCTACCTGGCCTGCACACTGGAGCGGCCAGGCCGCCTTTGAAGCAGGTGATGAATAGGGACGGCAGGAAGCCGCTTCCCCACTGAACTCCGGGCCACACAGCTGCTAAGAACAGTCACTTGGATTTTTCTTCAGTTTTGGTGGATTTCGGAGAAGGAGGAGGAAGGGGGGGGAAGTAAGAAAAATAACAAAAAAAAAAAAA
>VXAC01003950.1:157011-252434 GCA_013399225.1 Rhipidura dahli
AGAAATCTCTTATCGTGAACATGGTGGGGTATTTTCAGCATGAGAAAGGAAAAAAAGAGCGGACGGGAGGAGCCGCTGTGTGAGCGCCGAGAGCGCCCGGCACCTTATCTTAAAGCTGTAGCATTCAATTCTGGGATGATATCAGCTGTTTGCCCGGCTTCCGCGGGGAAAATTTGAAGCTAAGTTAAAATAAATTTTTAAAAAAAGGGCATTTTCTCAAACTGCAGATCAGCACCTCGCAAGTTTAAAAGGGAAATGCGACATCCGTGCTGCGGTTGGGAGCATCCTTCTGCAAACGGAGCGACGAGAACAGATGCACCATTGCACAGTTTAATGTATCTACATTATTTAATAACACTAAAGAGCTCATTAAGAGATGCCTGAAGACCCTGCAGGTGTTAACCCCTCAGATTTTCCATGCTGGGCCTGGGATCCTCACACAAAGTTTTTTACGCCAGGTTTTTGCCCAAGGTTTCTGTACAAAACTGGTTTCTCCCAGATGATTGCGGTGTCCATCCTGTGCCTATGAGAAAGAGTTGCTGCTCCCTAAAATAACTGTAGAGCCTTTGTCTGATTTAGGAGAAAAACTGTTTAGTGTTTCATCATAAATCAGACCTGATTAAGAAGCAATCATGTCAACAGGAGAGGCCTTTCGTTCAAACATTTTGTTGTCTTAATTGCTGGGTTTTCAGCTGGTTGTGCCATGTAGGTCCAGGGTAAGACAGTTTGCTGTGGGGAGCTTCAATTATTGAGGTTGTCACTTTTTTAACAGAAGACAGGGAAGCAGGCAGGGAATGTGACCCAGAGGGAGCAGGGGACAGATCCTTCTTCTCCAACCAGTTACATGTTTACCACAGCAAGCAAAGAAAATAGTTTTGTTTAATAATCTCTTCACTTCAAGCATTTATAGACACAAAGATTTTTAATTTAAGAGGTGGAACAAGCAAAAGGTTCTTCAGCAGGAGGGGTGTCCCCCCAGCTGCTGCGTGGGAAGAGAAAGGGTGGTACCATGAGGGGAGGTGTTTTACAAAAGGCAAATTTGTTGAAGAAAAATAAAAAAAAACCCTCTTCATTTAAAGCTACATATTCCCCATGATGATTTTGGTTTGATACTTTAAGATGTTTCTGGAAGGGAGCAGAGGTGGAGAAACAAGAGAGGAGAGAAAGGATGAGGACCAGACCATTTTCATCCCTCAAAGACCTCCAAACCCCTCTTCCCTAACGAATATTAGCAGGTATTCCACATTCCCAACCAACAAAACAAATAACACAAAGCGACTGAGCAGCCATTCCCTGCACTGGTGAGCACTCCCTGAAGCTCCTGCTCTCCTCAGAACTGCTGCCAAGCACTACGGCTTCTCTTCCCCTCTTCCCTCTCTCATTCTTATACTGTTATTGGGTTGCTTCTTTAAAGGAAAATAAAAATTAATGTATACCAAAAAATGGAAAGAGAAAATCCATGCTGCTTTTCAGCAACAACAGGACTTCTTCATCACAGGAAACCGCACGAAAACTGTATTAATTCTTCATAAACCAGACAGATCCTGCCTCCTCTTTGAGGCAGAGAGCGCCTTTATGAATGATATAACAAAACCACCTCCTTCAAAAATTCTGTCGTGTTGCCATCTTGCTGCAGCCACCCTTCGATGCTGAGCTCTTCATCAGATCACATTCCAGTGTCTGCTCCAACCCAGCATTTCAGTGTCCAGAGAACAGGCCCTGGTAGGTGCTATACATTTCAGCCAGACAAGCAACACGACGCTCACAATGGGCATTAGGGGCGGCGCTGAAAAGAAACATTCATTAAATAATCGTGTGTGCCTCATTACCATAATCATTCATTGTGCCTTGGATGTTTCCTCATCTTGTCCTCCCAAAGATGAAAATCTCTTATTCCTTTCCCCGAGCATCTGTTCCTGTCTCCAGCCATGGCCTGGCCACAAAACCAAGCAGGAATGTCTGTCTGACCTGAGAGAGCCTTTCTTCCCGCTGCTGTTATCAAGGAACACAAATATCCGAAAATTATGATCTCTTCTTTGTTGAATTCTTCATTTTTAAATTCTTTCCACACAGAGTGACAGAATAGTGTTCAAGGCAACAGCCAACAGGTGATTTACTAAGCCATCATCAGAATTACACTATTTCTTTTAAATTTAGCTTTTAATTACACTTTTTCTTTTAAATTCAGCTTTTAACCGAAATTTAAATTTCCTTACTCTTGCAGAAAAGAATTTTAAGAAGAAAATGAAATTCTTAACAAAGAGCTAAAAAAGACGAATGCAAGAACTGTGACAGTCTCCTGTTATTCCCTCACAGACACACACAAAAGGTGCCACACAAATGTGGCAGTGTGGTTCATGGCCAGGACAGTGACAATGCAGCTGATGAGCACAGGCAGATGGAACTGCACTCACACGGGGAGCTGCTTTAGGACAACTTGCTGAAACAAGAGGCAGTCTAAGACAGACCCAAGGTGAAATCCTGCTGCTGTTAGCACGCCTGAGGAACAAAGATCAACAATAAACAGCCTGCTGATTGCAGGAGATATTTTCAGAAGCCAAAGGTTTGTAATATAATCAACGCCAGCAAATACCTTCTGAAAGTCCCTAATTTAGACAAGGCCTTCTACTACCCAGTTTTTGTTTTTACATCACATGCTAAGTTTAGGCTTTTCAATTTTAGAACAATTTCAACTTGTTCTCAAGAACAAGCACGCCTTTGAAATTCTTTTTAGAGTCCCCAAAGGAGGGAAAGGAAATTAGTTAGCTCACTACCTCTTTGAAAAATGTAACTGCTACAATAAATATTTGACACCAAAGTATGAAAATTCATGTAAATTTATGTCCGCAATTCCAGAAATATTTTAAGTAACACCTATATAAAATACAGTTTTGCAAGGCTGTATTTTAGAAGCACTGTTTTGGCATGGCTGAACCGAGGGCTGGAGAAGCCACCAGTGCACTGCATGTGGCATGGCAAAGAACTGAGCTAAACTCGCTCTGCAGCACACCTAGAGCACGTCTGCTTGCAGTATTTCTATCCCAAAAGCATTTAAGTATTTGTAAATTTGATAATCATTCCATGATTATCCTGCTCAAAAGCAGCCCCAGCCTCTGCCCAGGCAGGGCACAGCACATGATCTGTCCCCAAATAACAACTCCAGCAAAATCGAGCGTTTTCTGTCTCCTCAGCCTATAAATAAACGTGCATGTTCCGTGAGGATATGGGGATTACCCATCTCTACAAATACTGCTGCTAAAAGTAATCTGATCTAGCAGGCTGGAGGAGTGAGTATTAATCATGTTGGAGTCTGGTTTAGCATAACTTTGGGCAGAAAAGCAGGCTCTTCACTCCAAGGCAAGGGAGAAAACCACAACCCCTTTTACCACAACTCCTTTGCAAGAGGTAAATTAAATAGATGTTAATTTACACCTTTTTTTTTGAGAGATTTTTCTGTAAGTTGAAACACAAAGGTCTCCCAAGGTATAAGGGCTGTAATGAGCCAAGGGCAAATGGGACAGTGAAAAATACACCTGGGCAGAACCACACATTTCCAGTGAAGCAGCAAGTACACATGGGGTAATGTACATGACTTTCTAGTTCATTGCAGGCTGCAGTAATTTAATTGGCATTGCTGTGTTTTCTGAAATAATTATATGTTTTCATCAACCACTCCTAATTCTATTTCAACTGCACACTAAGAATTGCAAGAAATTCTCTAAAAGAAACAAGCTGGTCTTCAGCCAAACTGCAGTTTGATTTATCCTCCCCTAAAACAATGCACCTGAAAGGTCTCACTCTCACTATATAAAATTATATTCCTGATCTGTACATTTTAATTATAAAGGCTTTCCAAAATTTTAATACTGTGGCAGTATGGGCAGCAGAAACCTCACTTCAATCCTTCCATCTTCCCAATCTTCCTGGCATGAGTAAATTTGTTTTTAAATCACAGATCCACGGAATTGTTTGGGATGGAAGGGACCTTTAAAGCTCATCCATTTCCCCCCCCTGCCAAGGGCAGGGACACCTTCCACCATCCCAGGCTGCTCCAAGCCCCATCCAGCCTGGCCTTGGACACTGCCAGGGATGAGGAGCCCACAGCATCGCTGGGCACCCTGTGCCAGGGCCCCACCACTCTTAAGGTAAAGAATTTCTTCCTGATATCTCATCTAAACCTGCCCTCCTTCAGCTTAAGGCCGTTCCTCCTTGTCCTATCGCTACATGCCCTGGCAAAAAAATCCCTCTGCAGCCTGGTTGTAACAATACCCTGGAAATGGAGTTGTATCCCTGTGATTCAATCCCACTTGGTCCCACGATGAACATTGGGAGGTCCCTCCCCTCCCCAGCCCACCCGCACCACTAAACCCATCACAGGCTGCAAACAGAAATATTGCTTTTTAACTAATGGACCTTGAGTCTCTGCAAAGGCCGGCCTGCAGCAGGCTCTGGTGCAGAATTTACTGTACACAGTCTTTGTTTAGGGATTCAGTTTATCCGAGGACCTCCTTTGAACACAGAACTGCCTTGCCAGGCACTCGCCCGACTCGCTGCTTACCGCAGGCTCCCGTTCGTGTTCCCGGAACCGCCTCCCTCTCCCTCCTCCCCTCAAAGTGGATTCTGTTGACTACACAGGGAGCTCAGGCTTTCAACTCTGAATCACACACGAGCTAGATGCCTGAAGGAGACCGTGCAAATGCCCATCTGTCTGGTTAGCAATTCTGTAAACAGCAATGGTACCATGAGAAGATTTCCACCCACTCTTCACTTGGAGGTTAAATTTGTCTCCTTTTCCCATTTGTGAGTTTTAGCTATAAAGTAAAAAGTTGATGTTGATTGAAGAAACTGTTCCTCAGATATTCTGCACAAATGGTATTCATCTGTGTGTTAGGAGGGTTCAAAGGAAACGTTTATGCATCCTAGATTAATTTATTAAATGAAATTTATGCAGCTTGTTGCTGATGACATGAAAAATTTAGAGCTTCCACTAACGCGCTCATTTGGCCTCCTTGCAAGAACAGACTGTATTTCAATTATCTTAGAGTACAGACAAAGGGGAGAGGAACAAAGCTTTTCACAAAGACTCTCTCCTCATAACTAAACCAGCATACTAAAAATGGATAGTGGATCTCTGAAAATAAATGGCCAGGTTAATGTACAGCGAGGAAAGGCTCGGGACGTTGGTCTGCCTGAGGAACAGCAGATTTCAAGCAGATCTGTGCAGGTGTTTTCTTCACTTGAGTGGGTCACAGAGTGGTAAAAGAGAAGCTAGAAAAAAACCAGAAAAGCAAGAACAAGGCCAGAAGGAAAGCTGGGATGGAAGTGCAGTGGCAGGATTGCTTAAAGGACAAAGCGAGCTGAAGGTTGAGCTTGTTATCTCTATTAGTGCTAATTACTAAGTTAATGTTTTGCCTGAGAGAACCTCACTCTTTTATTTAAATTAACCTCACTAGAAAGTTATAAAAGACAAAAAGATCTACAGAATATTTTTCCTCTTCTCTCAATAACACTTTCCTGTGCTCCAGCACACTGGTAAAATAAGAACAGCTTCCCAACACCACCTCAGATATTGTCCTTGCTGCTGGCAGGTAACATTACAAACATGCTTTTTTCACTTTTAGCCACCTACTTTGCACTTCTTTACCTCCCTTTCTTTATTATAAAGGCATATTTAAGTTCAAGCATACCTCTGTCTTGCTCCCACCTTGAAGGCATTGTCTACTGACTTGTCTTTAGCATAATTTCAAAGTGATTTCATTAAATACCCAGGAAGTATTTCTGAAGGTGTCTCTTTCTTTCCTATTTGGATAAATAGGACAAGATGACAACTCTAATTTCTTCCTAACTTTTACAGAAGTCAGAAAGCAACAATAAATGTCACAAGAAAGGATTTCCTGAGATATAGGGAGATTCTTCAGCTATCACGTAATAACTTTCCACTTTCCTATGGAAGCATGAATAATTATTTTCAAAGGGAATAAACACAGTTAAAGATGAAGCAAACCAAAAGGATTATTTATATATTTAGGTTGGCATCTAATCTCAGAGAGTATGGCCACAATCCATCAGGTAACACCATCCTGCTCTCACAATAACTCATCAACTGTTTCATCGTGTGTTCTCTCCCTGCAAGGAAAATAAAATTTCCTAGGCTTTGGCTCTTACTAATCTTGCATCTCATTTATTTCACATTCACTCAGTCACTTCAGCAAATGTTTCCAGCAAAAAATGGGTGTAACAGTGATCACAGTGATTATTAAAGGTTTGGGGCTTTTTTTAAAGGACAAGCTAAAGTCATTTAAGCATTAGGAACACATCAAGTTCACTGAAAGTGTTCCATTCTTGACAATTTATTACAATCTGTTTGAAACAAAGGTGTGCATGTACTTGAGTGTGCTGGGAAATGTCCCTGCATCAAGCCCAGTCCCACCTCTGCCATGGAACCAACAGTCCCCACAAGAGATGTGCACTCAGAAGGTGCTCAGCTGACAGGGATATGGGGAAAAAATCAGCAAATTCCTGAACTTTTCTGTCAAATTTGACTATAATCCATTACTGAAAAGCTTGGGCACATGCTCTTTCAAACATCTGGGCTTGTAGAAGATGAACTCCTCAGAAACACTTTCCAGGTATTTTGAGCTAAACTGAGGATGTAATTAGAAAGAAGGGGAAAAAATGAAAAAAAGAAAAAAGGAAGGGGGTGCAAAAAACCAAACAATCTTTCTTCCTGTGCTGACAGTGCCATAAAGCCCAACTATAGATACTGCAACCATTTCAAAGGCAGGAAAGGCTGAGGCCTTCACTGTGCTGTCCACTGGCTTTGAAGCGCCGAAAGCAGCTGCTCCCAGCAGATAGGAACTGTGGTGCTGCTGGAGTTATTTTTTTTCTTCAAAATCTACTTTCAAATCTAACAGCTGCAAGTAGAACAAAGTTGAGCTAAAGTATATTTAAAGAAGAAGAAAAAAAAAAAAAGCCACCAGTTTCTCTCTAAGAGTGTTCTCAGTGGATACTTCAAAAGCAAGTGGCACTGAATCAGATGAAGCTGGAACCAGGAGGGACATGTGACAGCTGAAACCAAACACTGCAAGATCCAAAAGCTCCTTTTTGCTTTATTAATGGATTTGAGTGCATTTGAAAAGCTGACAAAGTATTAACTGCAATGGTTTTGTCCAAATTCTTTTTGAAGCAAAAGACAAAGATGAATAAATATCAAACATCAGGTTATTTGTTGTTAGAAGTATCAGATAAATACCAATATGTAACATACCAATAGGTCTACTCTGCAGGCAGAGCAATCTTTCAGCCCCACAGCCACCAGTCCATCTTCACACCAGTAAATGCTTTGAAATCAACATTCTAGGAGAGTGCTGTGACATCAACCATTCAGATAAAGCAGGGAAGTGAAACCACTGCTCCAGGTGCCTACACTTCCAAAATGTTTCTCAGATTGGAGAACTAACACATCAGTTAATCTGGTTCTTCATCACCAATCTGATTAAAATTATGGGCAACTGAATTGCCCAGTGTGCTGTCAGTGCTACCCCTCCTACTCACCATGACAGCCAACAAAACACAGATCTGTAGGGCAACTTCCCTTCCCTTTGTGTCTAAATCCCATTTGACAATTGAATTCAGACACTTGAGGCAGAACATCTCAAGGCAATCACTACATTTCTAAAGTAGCTAAAACCTCCAGGATTTTGGTTGGGTGTCTATTTCCAGCTGAAAGTCTGCTGGAGCCCTGTCAAAATGTATCCCCACTTCTAATTCACAGCTCTATTTAAACAGTTTAAATCAGTCTGTTCCTCGCCAAGAAACAACCAAAGAAATATGCAGTAAAACAAGGCAAGGAAAAGTCTGCTTTAGAAATGGCTCAGAAGTTCTGAAGCATAAATAGAGAGCAGTGCAGAGAAACAGAAGTTGGAAGTTCTGAAAGGAAATTTAAAGAGTGGAAGAATTGAGCTCATCCTTCTCCATGGTGGGGCTGGAGAGGCTTCGTGCTGCAGAAAGGGCCTTCCAAAAGAACAGCATTCCCAGTGATAACCCACTGCAATCTACAGGAAAGGGCACAAATTGTTCATGCTCACCAACCTTCAAAGAACATTCCAGATGAAGTACAAAGAGAAATAAATTTTTAAAAAGGGCATAAACAGGATTCCACTAAAAATTCTTCTGAGGCTCTCACTGTTTAACTGTTTAGGGCTGAAACCCTTGTTTCCAGTGATGTTTCATAAAGCTTAGCTGTTTCTTCTTACAGTAAAAGCAGATATCCTAAATAAAATAAATGGGAAGCAGTAAACATCTCAGTGAAAAAGGCTTTCACTGATGTTTACCACAATATTAATATTGTTACAGAGTAGAGTCACCAAAAATTTTTTAACTCTCATATTAATTTCTTGTTTTGTGGGGTTTTTTTGTCACAGTCTCCAGAAGGTCTGAATATAAGAAGACACATAAAACCAAACCATGACAATATGGACATTATCATTTTCTTTTAGTGTACAAAGTCAGCTGAGTACTTGGCAGAAAATTTTATCTATGGTTTGGTGGATCTTACCATGGTTAGTAAAAAGAAAATTACCATTTGTAGGTAGGAACAGGAATGTTGTAACTCCTGATAGACTGCAGATTAGCATTTATCTCTACAGATCATGCTCCTAAACATGTTTTTGGGAACAAAATTTTTGAATAAATGCTGACTTTGGACTTTAAAGATGCACTACAAATTATGAGACCTGTAAAGAAAAAGTGAGGCATCTACATCACTAAAATGATATGAAAATATGGTTAAGTAAAAAATTCCAGCTTAAGGCAGACACCCAACTGATCCTGACACTTCCCATCACCCTCCTTTCAGCATGTCCTTGACACATCAAACTTCCTCACCCTTCCTGCACAAATCCCCAGTATCTCTGACTGTTCCTGAATCACTAAATACAGGAATCATCACAAACAACATCACCCAGTTAAGCTGAACACCTGTGAGATGTCCCTCACCCTTCCAGAGGCCATGGTGTCACTTCTGTCAGGTGGCAACGCAAGCGGTGACGTTGACAGTTCTGAGCAAGGACAGGGAAAATGCTTTGATCTGACCCAACAAATTCCCTTTTGTTCCAAGAGCCACACACAAAACACACCATTGTTCCTCCCCAGCACAGACCAGGGTGTCTCTCAACACCTACCAAAGTGATCTTGTTCCTTTAATTCCCTGAAAAAGCCCCTTCCAGATGGACCAGAGCAGATCTGGCTCCAAAGCCAAACCGCGGCGTTTCATCCTCTCGTGGCACGGAAGATAAACAGAAATGAAACCACATTTCCCTGGTGGAAAGGCAAGTTTAGATCCACAAAAGAACAGTGATAAGAGAGAACTTTAATGGATTAACCACCTCATTCCTATAAAGTACTAAAAAAAAATCCGTTCAATCCTTCAGCAGGTGTTGCCAGCAAAGGCCACTTTAATTTCATGACCAAGTCCCACCTCCCACCAGCATCTGGTGGTGCAGCTCCTCAGCTCCCAAGTCTGTATCACACAATAATTTCTCTATTTCTACTTTTTCCCCCTTTACACTTCACAGCACTACTGAACAAAACTTTCTTGTCTCCACCCAAATGTTCCCTGAATATTTCCCAACCCTGAAATTACATCACAAAGAAGAAAATCACGATCAGTGGGCCAAAAGAAGCATTGGAACAAACACTCCCCATGTCAAAAATGATAAAAAGAATAAATAAAAAGAATTGCTGTTTCTTGACAGGAAAGAAAACAGATAATGCATTAAGTAATTCAACCTGGGGATTATGAAAATAGGTGTTGCCACCTGTAAGCCTGGGAAACAATTTGAAAGAGTCGGACGTACAAAGGATTGCAAAGAGGAAACAAAAAGTATTTTCTGTGTTGGTTCTTCCCCCTCCATCCCCATCACAAAACTCTGCACATCTATAAATTGTGTTTTTATAGGAGGGACAGCAGCACACAGCGACCTACAGCTGCTGGAAGGGGTGTCCCTCCTCCCCTCCACCTGGAGGAGCAAAGCAACTGACCTGTTGTTCATATCTTTTCTTGATCTCATCCAACTGCCAGGAGAATTCCTGGGCTTGCTTTTCCCGGAGCAATTTTGATCTCTTTAGATCTGCTTCAACCTCTGCCATCTACATGGGAAAAGAAAGGGAATATTTAATTTTTTTCTTTTTTTTAAAAAAAAAGCATAGCTTGAAATGCTCTGACATTTCTACAGTTGTTTGTAAACCATCAAAGAGGTGAATATCACTTGTTGAGAATGATAACAACAGCATTTGTGTGTGGTGAAAATGAATATTCAGTCACTACAGGATTATTAGTCAAGGACATAGTGATCACTGTTATGCCACTCCCTAATTACAAAGGATTGGCTCAGTTTTTCACTCAACCGTGGTGAATATCCCATCGAAATTAAGTGAATATTTTCTCTAGACATATTTATGACTCAAATATATTTCACTTAAAAATTTCTGCCTGTGGAAATTCAAGGGAAACCATGTGCGAGTCAGAGCATAAACTACACATTTAAAGCAAGTTTACATTAAATCAGAAAATAACTTAAAATAACTTAAAAGAGAATTATTTGGCTGCAAGTTAAGTCCTCTGAAGATAGTCATCGCCTATGAATAATGAGTCCCACAGATTCCAGCACGCAGCATCAAGGAAGCAATTTCACAACTCAATTAACAAAGGCTTTTGTATCAAAAGCACAACTGTTAGCTGCACATCAGGCATGTTTCCAAGGGAATATATATATGTATATATATGTGTGTGTGTGTAACTCTGCTGCAGTGCACTCTCATCAATGACTTTTAGATCTAGATCCCAATGGAAGCAGTGAACAAACCGTGTCCCTAAAAAGAGAAAAGAGGTGGAGGGGTCTGGAGGACCAATGCTGCCACAAGCCCATCTGCTACACAAAAAGAAGAAACCCATGAATTCCTGAACCACAAGCCAAAATCCTGCTTGGCCTGAGGGAGTGCTCAGTGTTCAACAGATGTCTGTGCCAATTGGCCTGGACATCACTCCCCAGCCAGGAAGGAGGAGAAAAGGCAGCACTCAGAGTGGGAAAAGCATTTTATTGCAGAGTACTCCAGCAAGAAAGGAAGGGACTGGAGCAGGAGCAGTTGGCCAAATAAAAAGTGAAAAAAGAGAATAGTGAGGAAGCAGCTCCTGAACCTCACTGCTACTATCTGCCATTAAGAAAAGGGACTGCAATCAGTGTTTTATGAATATTTTTTTTCTGGCTCCAAACTTACTCAAATTGCACATCCATGGCCATATTTTAATCAGGTCAATAAAACCCAGAAAAATAACAGATCTTGTTACTGCACTAAAGGAGTTTTTTTTAAGAGAATGAAAATGTTCTAAAAAGTGAAACACTAAAAACATATGCAAAGATGCTTTAAATCTACTGGCTTCTGCAGTTTACTTGTTAGATCACATTCATCTATTCCCAACAACTGCAACAAAGGCTCTTGATCATTATTTGCCCAACCCAGGAAGCCCCAGATCTAAAATGATATAGTCTATGTAATGTTTCTCTTTTTTTTTACTTAATACTGGAAAAAAATGCAGATCTTGCAGTTAAACATGTGCCACCCACCCACCAGTGGACATCAGGTGACTCTTAACAACCACAAGCTTGACAAAATAGGAAGCAGATGGCAAAAAAAAAAAAAAAAAAGATATTATCATAGAGCCAAACTAATGAATCAAATATTGATTGCAACAACTGAAAATGACCCCATCCTACTCATCTCCATAATTAACTTTATCTCATACCAAAAATGGCTTTAAAGCCCAGTATTTCTAATGCAGATAAAAGGACAGCGTTGCTATGGCTACTGCAGCTGTTGTTCTGTAAGTAATACATCCCACCTCACCACAAAACACAGAATTTTCCAGTATGTTCCAATGGTCTGGGGGATTTATCTGAGGGTATGTGGATGCAGAGGAAAGAGAAAAGCCAAGGCTATGAAGAGAAAGGTTCAGCAGTGTTCCTTTGATGTATTTCCTTGGACCTTGGTTCCTGTAGGATAGAACCACTCAATTGTACAATATCATTTAATATTTCTAGATTTTAGCACCCAAGTAGAGAAAGACTACAGCAACATTTTCAAAATTTCCCAGAATGCAGCACATTCTGAAAGAAATTTACTGCCGTTTTTAAATTACAGTTGACTATGTTTTCCCAATTCTTCTGCACATTCTTATGTTTTGGACTGGTTTTCTTTGCTGAAGTTTTTTATGTGAATGAAACTATTATCAGCCTTTCTAGAATGAGACAAGATTCCTTCTGGAGCCAAACTAGGATATTATTTTAAGTCCTCATGAAGAAATTGCAGGAGGGTCACACAGTACAGAAAAAGTCAGATTAGAAGTGTAGGATTTGTTGTATTGCCCTGTGGCTCTGGTTTGCTGAAAACACCTTACTTTCATAAGTTTGTTCTTGCCTTTTTTTTAATTTCCAAATTCTATTATTTGCTGTCTGCATGGTTCTTTAAAATATCAGCAGTGAAGATATCCAAGAAACTTTGAGAACAACAAAAAGGGAATTTCCTCAATGCTAAGGCAGCATCCTCAGCCACCCATTCCAGTCCCAGCCTGCAGCACCCTCCTGCCAGCAGCGAGGTTTGGTCACAGTAGGTGAGGTTGGGACTTGTAATCCAGAATTACCAGCTGGAGTTCTGTCTGGAGAGCACAACCACACGAGGGAGTTATGGAAATGTCCCTTCTCTCTCCTTCTTTTTGATCACCCGTTGCTTGTTCCTCATTTCACTCCTTGGGCTGCTTTTGTTAAGTCCCAGGAGAACGGTTTACTACTTTTTGCTTCCTAGGAAATTCAAGCCACTAAAACCCCTGATTTTTAGGGACAGAAAAATGGATTTTGCCATCCTCTGCACATGACTGCCCGCAGCCACCACGGCTCTGCCCCTGTTTGGGCTCAAACTGATTACAGGGGCTCATTAATGGAAGACAGAGTTGCTCGGAAAAGAGTAGGAAGAGACACACATTTAAGTGGAAAATGACAAGCGTTGTTCCATGGGGTGTATAAACTAACACTTTATACTCTCACTCCTGAAAAATCCCTAATCAGTATCATAACTGCGGATATCTTTATAACAATGACAATTCTGGCTTTGTTAGAAAGATGAAACACCCGCCACCATCCCTTTTCTGACTTGCTGCAAAGACGCTACATTGTGAAAGATTTTGATGTAGCACTCTCAAGTGGAGCATGTTTCTGGCATTATAAGATCAGAATCCGCTATCCCACTGCGCCAGAGTTTCAGAAAGGCTGGCATTGTGACCTCCTCACCCGCTGTTTCATTTCAGCAGAGTCTTTCTCTGAGTTCAGCTCCACCTGCCGCTTAAACTCCTCCAGGGCAGCGCCTGCCTGCTGGGCCTGCAGCCTCTGTACCTCCGTCACCCGCCTCAGCTGCTCCTCCTTCTCCCTAGAAAGTCACAGAAAATTTTCAGAGTTCAAGTATCAAATAAAAGAACAAGTGTGCTGGTGTAAAAGAGAGGCCTTTAACCCGATCAGTTTAAAATAGTATTCAGATTTCAATTTCCTGTCCCAGCTTCTGCCCAACTTCCCTTTGCAGGCTTTGAAGAAGGCGATGGAAGGCCGGAGTTATTTTCGCTGTCTCCGATTGAATTTCGCACGCCCAAACACGGCGTCCACAGCTCACAACAAAACCTCCACCTTCAAAGTGTGTGCTCACTTCAATGGCTCTCTACCCACTGTAGAACCCCCCTTTATTAAGCTCATCTTTAAATGAGATCTAATTAATAAATTTAATAATAACAACAACAATAAATAATTAACAATAAATTAGATTTCATTAAATTAGATTTAACACCCCCCAACACTTAAACAAACTCTTTTTAGCATGATTGCCCTTTGAGATTAAAAAAAAAAAAAAAAACAGACAAAAAAATTATCCTAGAGCCATCTTTGCTCAGACAAGGTGCAGGATTATTCCCTGCTTGTCATGTATCAAAATGCAAAGCAGGGTAATGCAGGACACGTGGTTCCTTCTTAATCTATTAGAAACCCATAATGCTGTGATGTCTGCTCAGCCTTTAATGACAGATGTGAAATCTCTGTGCAAAGATACTTCATATGAACAGCCTGCACTATTTGACATATTAAACCTGATACATCCATACAAATCAGGCTGGGTTTCTTTACACTTGATGGTATATCAACAGTAATGCTTCTGTAATATTTTATGTACATTCACATACACACAGACACATGAAAAAATACAGACATTCACCATATTGACACAACACAGACCAAAATTTGGGTAACTTATAAATATTTCAGAAATTTGGATGTGATTCCTCAAATATTATTAACTTATATTAACTTGTTACTGATTTTGTTATTAACTTAGCATTATGAACCTTTTGGGACACGTTTCTACTCCCCCAGCTCAGCAGAGCTGCCTGACTTTGTGTTAACTGGAGAACACGATGGGACATCGAGGGACAAAGCTGGCTCCACCATGGCTTGTAACAAAAGACACATTCAAAACAGACCTGGGGCTGACATTTTCATTTTCCAGGCAGAGGAAGTACCTCACGATAAATTTCCCATTTTGACAGAAATTATTTCCATATAAAACAAAGAACCTGACACATAAGAGACGGAAAAGCCCAGCTAATTCCTCTTGTCTGTCACCTTGCCAGCACTGGAGGAGCTGCTGCAGCACTGAGCGAGCCTTTCAGAAAGGTCAGGAAGCTGCCAAGCCCAAAGTTACAGTATTCACATCCTCTTCTGTGGTTTTCAGACCAGACTTTGACAATGGGACAAAGAACATAATCCTACATCTTCACAAAGAGGCTGTTTGCAGTGGAGGAGACCAGGGTAATTCCATTAGCAAAGAGATCAAAGAAATGCCACAAGCCCTGAGTCAGTATATTGCTGTTTACTTTTAGAGGTTTATTCCATTATGAATATTTAAAAAAAAAAATAGGTTTTATTTTGGTGCCTCACTCACAGCTGATGGAATAATTGAGAATAGGGAGACGGCTCTTTTCCTTACAGAGAAAGGAAAATCCCTTTCTTACCCAGCAAAAACTGGAGAACAGAACAAAATCTTGTATCACAGTTTTGATGACAATTGTTTTGGGGTTTTGGGTTTGTGATCTTAGAAGATCTGTGTAAATTATCTTCAGATTTGCTAGAGAGCATCCATCACCCCTCCAGATATGCTTTATTTCTACAGCCTCATCGATTCCATTTCCTACGCTCCTTTGGGGGGAAGCACATCTCTGTCAATCTCATCCACAACATTAATGAGATAATAAAACCCCACTCCTTTATGAGACAATAAAAAATACCCAGCAAAAAAACATCACTACCAAAATCAACATTTTTTCCCTTATCTAAATTTAAGTGGCAAAATACCATTTAGGATTTCCATTTCTCCTGCAGAGGACCTAAAAGATCTAAGTTGCAAGTACAAAACTCCTCCACTGTTCCTCAGAAAGGGCACACCAATGGCACCTCCAGAGCTCAAAGTCAGAGGAGCTGTCTGATGGGTCAGTTATCCATCAGCTCCTGCTCTTTGGCTCAGTTATCCCCCAAATTCCACTTTCCAGGGAGCTGCTGAATACAGATATTTTTAATTTTACAGCTGTTTGACACTGAATTACATTAAGCACATCACTCCCCTCTCCCACAACAAAATCTACCTCAGAAAGAAGAATATGTAAGAGGTCCATCCACATTTGTTACCTTGGAGAGACCATGGAGAGGGGAAAACCTCCACCTGTCCTCCCAAAGATCCATAATTCAGCAATGGGCACTGGATAACAAATCTCTCTCCCTGCAAAACACATCTAATAATTCCACTCCACACTGGGAAAAAAACCTGAAAATCGAAGCTTGTTCAAGCAGACATCCACACTGCCAAGTGTCACGAGACACTGGGACAACAGCTTTGGGCCAGTCAGATGGAAACACAACAAATCTAAACATAAAAGGACAAGATATCAGTCCTCAAAGCTCCAAATTTATGCATCTTCTTCCATAGGAAGATATTTTTATTTTGAAATATTATGATGTAGGCTTTTAGGAATGTGGTTTTATGCACCTTCCTTTCTTTTAAGGACTTAATCCCATGAATAAATGCAACATCTCATTATAAGCAGGAAAAAACCTTCATTTTTAAGGATGTGGGAGCCAGCACTCTCTATTTTTTGTGCAGTTCAGATTTGTACAGAAGCTTAGAAAACCTGTACAACAATGGCCCTCGGTTCACAAATATAAGAAAAGCTTCACTTTTTTTCCCAAGACACTGAGCAATGTGCCTTGCATGAAGCACTAAAATATTCACTTTGAAGATTATTTTTTTCAGTTGGACTAGTTGTGGGGCCCAATACAATACAATTACATCACTTAAATCCCCTAAAGCTGAGCCGGCTTGAATATAAAACCAGGGTGAATTTACTCTTTGCCCCCAATTTAAAAAGCAGCAAATTCCTTTTGTTTCAGGGTATAAAGGACAAGGCAACGGAATTCGGAATCTCACATGGCACAAACCATTTCAGGCAAAGTTGACTGTGAAGTCCAGCATTTCAATTTCAGAAATCAGCACCCTGAAGTGCACTGATAAATGGGAAATACAAACAACTTACATGCTTCCTCTTCATGCTTAAATCAGAAATATTTGTTTTGCTCTATAAATGGCTTCCAAGAGGTAAGAACTACACACAGTGAGATGTCACAGCACTGCAAGCCATGGTAGTGAAACACGGGGCAATGCAGAGGGTAACAGGAGAGGTGAATAAACTTGGGATGTCCCAGCAAATGTTGGAGGAACCAACACGTTCCTGCAGGGCTCCCACCATCCCCTGAACAACTGCAACAAGCACAAGGAGCAGGAGAGGCTCCTGGCTGGTCTCAGCCTCGTCAACAAATCGAAACCTTTCAGACAAGAAGTGCCAGCACACACTGAACTCAACATGGACCTCCACAGCTGCACAGGGACAGAGTTTCCCATCCCAGGAGCAAATCCACACCCAAGCTCCCTGTGTGTAGTTTGGAGAGCTTTTCAGTGACATGGAAAATAATAATAGACTGTGAAACTCCTCATGTTTTCCTATAAAATTTTACCAGGCTTTAATTCACAAATAGGCAAATTCTTCTCCAGGTTTTCAAAACCTGCTGGCAGCACAGCCCACTGAATCCCAGCTGTACTGGAGAACTGAAGCAGAGCAAGGAATTTCTGTAAGGATGTATTTTGCCACTGAATAAGCTTCTGAGACCCAGATTCTGACGGACTCCACAAGAGGGAGAAGCCTCATCTCTTGTCCAAGTCTCTCCCAGGTTGTTATGACTCTGGGTTTATGCCTGTAGATAAACAGGAATCCCAGAATGTCTCGAGCTGGAAGGGACCTCTAAGGATCACTGAGTCCAACTCTCTGCTTCTCACAGGGCTACTTAAAACTAAATCATATGAGTAAGAGAAGGCTGAGGTATGGGAAAAGCAGAGTCATGGCTGAGCCTCCAGCCCCACGGATGATGCTGAGATCCTGCTGGGAAAGGCCAGGCTGTGCTGCCATTCCCCAGAGATCCCACATTACACATACTCTAATGCTATGTATTCACAGTTGCTGTATTCACACAAGTCTTTGCCCACTCCTTCCTCCCTCAAATATTACTACTTAAGAGGGAAGATTGCTTTGTTACCCACCAAACTGCAAACTATTCACTTGCTGGAAGGAAGCTGAAGAAGGATATTGTTGTTTCTACACAGCCTTCCTTTGTATTTAATGACACAAAAGTTAAAAAATTGACTCTCACTAATATGTGTTGAAACAAAATCAGTCATCACCATTTACATAATTCATTTAGATTCAAAAAAGCCTAAAAAAACCCCCTAGACAAACACATTTCCAAAGGAGAGCACAGCTTCTTACATAATACACAGTGAAAACACAACCTGCATTACAACATACCCAAATTTCCCAGGCAAACCAAAATTCAGGAATTTCACCTTAGTGTCTTCAGTGTCTACAGATCTGAGGACCCTTCCAGCGTGCAGACACACACAGTGACTTTATAAAGGGAAATTTAAGCAGACCCATGGTCCTGCTCCTCATCCCAGAGTGTCCCTCACATGAAGGTATCATCAGGACTCCACAAAATTGCAGCAGTTTAATGAATTTATTAAATTTACAGCCAAATGCAAGACCCATGCTACCACTTCTTAGTGCCACGACCAGTAAAAACCACTCCCTGCAGCAGCCCCTCTGATTTAACTTCTAGAATGCAGACATTCCACAACACAAATAATGTATTCAGGCCTAAAGTGCCACGTTATCTGTAAAAAAAGGGCCTAATGGGTTAGTTAATTGTCACAGCAATTGCTTCAGCAGTAATGCCCAATCTGTGATACACACAACAATCAAATTTGCTTTTCCTGCTCTCCTGTTTTGAACACACAGTGCCAGCCCAGCAGCAGCCTGGGGCCCAACTGCACCCATCCCGTGTGTGCTTGGAGCATCCTTCTGCACAGGCTGTGGTTCCCACAAACAACCAGCAACAACCAGGGCTCTCCTACCATGGCAGCCCCAAACAGATGGAATATGTGCAGAACACTTCTTCTTGCTGGTGGGGAGAGGAAGAAAGACAGTGTGAAGTCATTCAAGCGGAATGATAACTAAACCAAAGCCAGATCAAAGGAGCCAAGAAGAAAGACTGAAATGTGAAGCTGAAATATTTATTGCCTTCAAAACATCATCCCTATCCTGTCCCTAGGCACTTTAATATTTCGGAGTTGTTAGAAAGCATTCTAACTTGTTTCATCATTTCAAAGAAATAAAGGCAAAAATATAAAGCCAAGAAATAAATACAAAGCTTCCCCAATTTTAAGAATAAGATGAGCTTGTCTTTATGAGAAAAAGCACAAATCCACTTATAAATTGTTTACAGCTTGCATAATTTGAGATGTTAACATCAAAAAGCTGGTCTGCATTCCTTCAAGTAAGCTCCAACAATGGAAGATATTTACAATACAATTATTGTTTTAAAATTTATACTTATGTTTTAAATAAATCATGAGATACTATTAACAAGCTAAACCACTCCTTAAAGCCATTAATGAATTTACAGTAAATAATACTCCACATGTGGAGTATCACACTGAAATAAGAATAATGCATTACATTCAAAATTAATGGCTCACAAATTAAGTAGACATTGGTTAAACACACTAATAATTATTATAACTATTTCTCATTACAATAATGACAGGGCACTGTTGTGCTAGGTGCTGTGCAAACAGAATAAAGCAGCAACTGCAAAATGATGAATGTGATGTGGGTTAAAAGAATGGGCAAGTGCTGTAAATGTGGCTGGAAAGGAAAACGTTATAATTTTGCTGCAGCCTGCAGAAACTGTCTCCAAGATTTAGATACACCACATATATAAAGAGCACAGAGGCTCAGCTATCAAGGGAGGAGGATTAGAACAGAGATTAATAGTCACGGCTTTCCCATGCTGAGACCACGGCTAAACCTCACCAAGGACAACGGAGGGGAAAATTAGAGACAGGTGTAGATAAAGGCTTAGAAAAAGGGAGACAAGTCTGTAATTAAAAGGTGGACCAGAAAGTCAGCACAGACAGCAAAGAGATTCATGAGATACCCAGAGAAGAGGTGCAAAGAAGGCAAAGATGGAGATGACAGAACTGCACTGGGAGCTGGGGGGGCAAACAAAATAAACCATCTGGAGGACAAACTATGTGAGAAATCACCAGGCACAGGACAGAGCCAGGCAAGGAGAATCACTTAACACTAACAAAGCACAGCCCATGGTGTGTGAAGAGTGACAGAGCCAACAGTGGTTGGCAAAGCAAAGATGCCGAGGAGGAACTGCCAGGATTGAGACTGTTAAGGACGTCCAAGGGCACAGAATTCATCCTGTCATCCTACAACTTAAGGTAACTGTTTTTATGGTTCCAATAATTGTATAGTTCAGGATCCAGAGTAATAATATTCATGTTATAGTAGATAATAAAGATATTAATATAATTCTGGGGAACCACGAGTGTCTACTTGGCTCATGGGTTTCTTCTTTCCAAGAGGACATGGATTGTCACAATTTTATTTCCCTTAAAAGCATTGTTTGAGTTACTAACTTCAACTCCTCAATGAAGGTTGGTTGTATTGTTCCTGAAGCTGAAGAAAAGTTGTGCAAAGTACATAAAAAGTGAAAGCAAAATTAAGGTTATCAAATGTAATTGAAGTCAGGAGATCACAATCATCAAGCAACCACAAGGAACACAGCTTTCCCTTGTACTGCTTTGTAGATGGTTTCTAAGTGATCCAAAAGAGGAGACAGCCTGAAACATTTCATGCTTTTTAACAATCAGTAATTGAATTCCATCATCTGTAAAACTTTCTTTAGCCAACTAAAAGCTTATCTCATTTCATCAATGTTTTGGGCATTGTATAATCTTGAAATACACCAAATGTGAAAAATACACTGATGTGAGAGGGAAGGCTTTTGGAATAACAAGGGAACAACTCTGACATTAGTGGTGATTATTTGTACATACATTCAGCCAACACAACCATGATAACCCTTAACTACATTAATTAGTAGAACAGCAATTTACAGCAAGGAATTAAATGCTACAGCATGCTACAACAATGCTCTTCACCTCACAAGGCAATACTTTTCACTTCATAAGCTGTGTGTCATACCAAACTATTTTCATAGTTGTTATCACTAAAAAGATGTCATGTGATATTTCTATAACCATCTTGAGGGACATCCCAGTCCCACAGCCAAGGATTAAAAATCAACTATTACTTTTCTTTTTTTTTTTTCTTTTGGTACAACTGGATTTTCCTTTCAATACATATTTCATTATTGCCAGCAGGTCTCCAGAGAAACGGAGGGAAAGAAAATGAAAGGCTGTAAATAGTTAATAGAACACTTTATTTCTGCTTTTAAGTGAGACTATTAAACAAAGCTACCACATTTCTGAGCCCTCTGTTCATGCTCCACGTTGTGGCCCCTAGAGCGAGGGTTAGGGAATGTTTACAGTATGCTGGAAACTTTGACTGGGTTTGCTCTAAAAGGTTTCAGATGCTCAAGCACAGCACCAAGTGGAGAACAGCTGCTTGGTTTTCCACTGATTCTTAGAGGAGGAAAAAAAACCCCAACCAAACCAAAACCCACCCTACCAAAAAAACACACAGAGCCCTGGTTTAAAGAGAACTATATCCCAACTCCTCAGCCACATCACATTACCACTGCTTTTAAATCCCAGACTTGGCTTTTTTCATCATATGGCAACTGCTGTACCAAGACAAGCCTGAACATTTTAATAAAAGATAATGATGAACACAATGAACATTGGGTATAAACTCTTAACAGTGCTCTTTTATTGCAACACTTGGAATTAAAGACAACGCCTGCTCATATTCCTTTAATTATTTCCGGCTTTAAATAGTAATGGCTTTTCCATTCCAACAAGAATTCTCTCCACACACAAATACTTCATTTTCAAGGAAAAATGGAATTAACTGCAGGAAAACAGCTACACTTAAGCAATTACCCTAAGAAAATTAACAACAACAACAAGCAATTACTCAGAATCGGAATTCAACTTAAGAGGAGCAAGAAAGGAAAATATGGATAAAAAAATTAACTTGTGGTTAAAGCTATCACTCCCTTTATTTATTTATCATTGCATTGATGATTCTCAGGCTGTTGTGTTTTGCTGTGTGCAGTGGCATTTCTGACGCACACCACTCCAAGAAGCCCAGACAAGAGGATTTGAAGCAGCAGCTGTTTAAATATAAAGTTCTCCAAGGGCTTGGTGGAATCAAATTCTCAAGATCCACTGTAAATCACAGCTTTTTTTTCAAAATATAACTTCTGTGTATTTTGAAAAGCCCAAATTCCACTTCTTTTCAAAGTGTTGGGATCTAACAATTATGTAAATGTAAACTGCAAACAAATTAAATTATTTTCACTGCTATTTATTCTACCTCCTTCTGCCAGCTCTCTTCATATGTTTATTTTTCCTTGCCTTCATCTGTTTCCCTCTTTATTGGGTCAGCAGCAGATTGTTCACCATTTATTTCTTTCAAATCTATGTCCCCTCACTTCTTTTACACATTTTGTGGCATTACAGAGAGAAGAAAAGTTAAATAAGCACCACAGGAATTTGGAAGATACAAGCAACCCCAAAGACTACAAGACCCCTACATAAAACATCCTGTGCTGAAGTTTGATGCATTTTTAGGCACTTCTGAACAAAGCAAGAAGAGCTTTTTGGATCAAACGAACCCAAGTCTTCTCTTTGTGTCTCAAAGAGAACCATACAATGAAAAATGAGTCAGCTCTCAGCCACAGCTGTAGGAAAAGATTCTGCAAAGGACCAGTTCACCCTGTGCCCATTTTTGTTTTGCCACCATTTCACCAGAGCAGGTGAATTGGGAAACCCCAGGCAGAAGGAGCAGCAGCTGGAGGTGGCCAGGCAAGCTCAGAACAACAGCAAAACCTTAATAAAATACTCAGGGCAGCATGAAAACAGCATCCCATAAACTCAGATCACCCAGAGCCCACAGGGGCCTTGTGGAAATAAAAGCAAGAGAAAAAGGGCATTTACTGACCCTTGGTGTCACTGCTGCCCAGGCATTCCCCGAGTCAGGGACCCAGCCTGGGGCTCCAGGACAGCTCTCATTTCATTTTAAATTCTGCTTTTAGCAAGGGTGATATCAAAGCCACCCTCTGAAGGCATTACAGGTATCAATACTGAGTTTAAAAGCACGAGGGAAGCCTGAGAATAGCTCCAGCTCCAGGGATCTGGATCAATGCCAGGTAAGGAATGACCCAGAATAACCAAACAACTGGCAACCCATGCCAGGAGATGACAAGTGAAGCCTTTGGAATAAAGAAATGACTGAGGTTCCAAGAAGAGTAACTGGTACCAATAAAAAAGTATTTCCTTCCCTAAAGACCACTTTTTCCACCTTGATTTAGGAAATATGAGTGCAAACACATTTTTATCAGATATTTTCTGTGAGGCAAAACCCTGTAGCAGAAATAACTGTGCTGTACACAAAAAATAAAATTTGAAATATAAGTTAGTACTGCTGAACACCTGACAAAGTCCCTACAAATAGCAGCCCAACGTGGGGGAGCAGAGAGCTTTGCTCTCACACTGGAATAACGAAAAGCAGTGGGAAAAGGTTTTTTAAGTCTACAGAGAGAAAACTCCATGGCACCACCTCCAACAAGAAATCAGCTCCTTCTCCTTGACTCCCATGTCAGAAACCATGTGCGTGTACACAGAGATATATGAGAAAAGAAAAGCAAATCGTTTTCATTTCTGCATTTTACTGAACACCTGCAGGCACCACCTTCACACCAGGCCATGGCTGGAAAGATTTGCCACCTAAACCAAACCCCAGAATGCTGTGAGAGCTGTCTGTGAAACAGACACTTTAGAAACTCCTGTAGAAACTATTGTGAAAATCTGCTAATAATAGAAGTGGCTTTGCTGGTTTCTAGACAGTTTAGCCCCTCTTTCTTCCACAGAAGAATTTTAAACAAGTTCAGACAAGGGCTAGAGAAGCCATGGAAATAAAGAGGTGTTGGTAGCTCCTCGTGTAAACAAATAATTTTATTAAGTGATTCCGAATGGAGCAGCTGCTCAGCATTTGCTCTGTATCATCCCCATTTACAAAGTGCTGAGATTTGGCTCCATAGACAGACTTGGAAAAAAAAAAAAAGGCAAAGAGTGAGAGGGAGAAGTTGTGGAGCACTGGAGTGGAGATGTGCAGGCATCCCTTGACACTGCAGAGTTTAACTACAGCATCTGCACCTGTACAAGGGGGGGTTTCATTTCATTAATTTAATTTAATTTAATTTCATGTCATTTAATTTCATGTAATTTCATTTCATCTAATCTGACCTCTTTAAAATATGTTTCCTTCAACCACACTACAGAACTGAAGAACAAGAACTAAGGAATTCTGTATTTCAGGAGCACATGAAAATGTTATTTGTGCCTGAGGCAAGCAAAGCAAAAATCATTAAATCAGATCCCATAATAATCTCCAGTACATGAGAACTGTCACAACCATTATCCTGAAGAAACCAACATGGTCTGCACTTCCAAGAAGGTGACAGATGATCACAGCCTCAAACTATTCAGTTTGTTTATAATTTAGTCCAAAATCTCTCAATCTCATGATGTCCCTGCAGCCACAAAGGTGCCACTCCTGTCCCTGGCACTGCCCAAGGCCAGGCTGGACAGGGCTTGGAGCAGCCTGGGACAGAGGGAGGTGTCCCTGCCCATGGCAGGGGTGGGATGGGATGAGTTTAAGAGCCCTTCCAGTCCAACCCATTCCCTGATGACTCCAGAACGAATGTGGCAAAACCAAACCAGCTCAAAACTGAGTGGGTATTGTGGTTGTGGTGTTGTGTAAATTTTCAATAAAATGGGGAATATTTCCCTACAGAAAATATATATTCCTCATAGTAAACTAAAAGTATCAAAGAATCTGCTACCAAAACATCAGCAGAGGCAAAATAAATATATGGAATGAATAAGCATCCAAATTCCACAGAATGAGGCACAAGAGACGATGCTGAGAGCTGTTTAACAATATTGCATGAAGTCTGCAAGACCTTTTCTTTCTCTTCCATGCAATTTCTTTAGCAGCAAATGGGTATAGATTTTTTTTTCATTTATTTTCTGTTTCATTCTGCTCAGTTTGTACTGTGACAAATTCTATACCTCTATTTCCTACTCCTCTGCTCACTGTGAGAGATAAGAACAGCAGAGATTCAGCCTATTTGCAACTCACTCTCTGACACGTTTTCTGCGACCAAACCACAGGGATTAGAGAAACAACCTTTCCCCCCGAGTAATTACAGAGAAGCTTTTCAAGAAAACTTTGTTCTTACAGAAATGCCATTTAAACGACATTCTAGAAAAGCCCTTGGAGCACTTCTTAGAGTGACTTTTGCTATTAGGCAATGCCTGTGACATGCACTGCAAAAGTAAATATAAAAACAAGTCACCACCATGAGTCAGGAGTGTTGGAGCAATCCTTTTGCAAAAGGTTTGCTTTTGACAGATATTTCCACCACGAACTTCAGAAGAAGAAAAAAAACCTTCTGTAAACTATGTAAATCCCTATTCTGCATTGAAACTGTGGCAACACTATTTTTTTTTTTTTATTTTTGAAGTGAAAGATACTTTTAGAAATGTGGATTTTACTATTCCACACAATGTCTTAAATCACTTTCATTCTGCATCAGTGTGTATGTGTTTGAAACAGCAGCAGCTCTGTTTGCTGTCACAGCACTGGAAAAATAATGATAACAATAACAACCCCCCCCCCCCTAGAATGCCTGCCACTTCCCTTTCCCTGTGCCTGCAGCTCACCAGCTACTCAAGGTATAATCCTGTGGCCATTTCAGAATCAAAGTGCATGCAAATCAAAGGAGTTTATGAGAAATCACTGAGGCACCTACTGGGTTCTGAGCTGCAATTCCACAAGGCATCGTTTCTATTGAAGATGCTGAGCTGTATTTTCACCCACCTCGTGCAAGACAAGGTTGTTTTCTTAAGATTTACTGTGTCTGCCTTAGTGTGGAGTTACTTAATTTCTCACCAAAATGAAGCATTTTTACAGAAGATATTGGCTCTTATAAATTCATATTAATAGCAAGGGATTGTTAAAAAGACTCATTTTTGCAGCAAAAGCCACGAGGAAGCCATCCACTTCTGCCACAATAAATATCACTGCTCCTTATCTTTTACCTACATGTATATCCCATAAAGGCACATACAGGAAAAAATCACATACAGGAAAAAATCTGAATATTGTCCAGAAACACTGGTGCTGAATCAGTGGCCTGAACTGCAGAAAGCCCTGCAGGACTGGCAGCTCTTCTGTCCTGGGTGTGTGAGTCTGTTCCAGCCCTGGTCAGAAAGGTCAGAGCCAGCGGTGAAATCCCAAGCAGCAGAATATGTGCTGGGCCTGGACTAGGGCACTGCATGTCTGCAAATATCATCTTTTTGGGATCACCAATCCCCCCTCAGGAATCTGCCAACTTCTGTCTCCATCCAGACAAAACCACACTTGAAAGCTGTTTTTTATTTCTATCCAATTACAGAATCATTACTTATTAGCATTTCTAATCCCATGATCAATCTTAAAATTAACCCCAAATCCCTGCTATAAAACAACCCAAAGAGCAGTAGGGTAGAGTTTTATTAAAGAGCAAAATCTGAAAAATTAAAACATATTCCATTTCAATTGGGAGAGGTATATATGATTTAATATTAGAAATCTCTATATTATTTTCAACATCCTGAATCAACAAAAATGCAATGAAAAGAAAAAGCCTAAGAGAAACAGAGTGCCATAGGACATGGAAACGACCCTGAGAAAAATACTCCAAAATATCACAGAATGTTCCCAGTTGGAAGGGACCCACAGGAGTGGAAGCAACTTGTACCAGAAGACACTCTGAAAACCATACAGGAATAGGAGTTAACCACTTGCTGGGGGGGAAACAGCAGGTGATTTTTAGCCTGTTGACAGTCCCCAGGGGTTTCCAATCCCAGCAGCTGCCCCATTCCCAGTTTGGGCCAAAGGATTCACTCACAGGAAGCACAAGGCTGGGACTGAGCTCTGCCAACATTGTCTGTGGCCCCTGGAGCATCACCAGCACTTTGGGCTCTTAAAACTTGAGTCTTTCAAATCCTTAGTCCAGCTCCAACCTAAACCTAAGCTTAAACACAGCCAGGGAATGTCTGAAATAACTGAGGACATCCTCAGCTCTCTGCAAGAGCTCCAACTCCTCACAGATCCTGCCTGGAGAGAGTTTCCTCTGCACCCCCGTGGGGATCACCCCTGAGCAGCCACTGGGCTGCAAAGTCAGACTGGTTTTATTAACATAAGGAAGTGCAAACTGACACATTATTTGAAAGATGTGGAAGAAAATTAATGCAACTTCATTATCAACAAATCAGATGGTAAAATACTGACAGATTAAGTGCAGCTGATAACTATTCAATCTCCCCAAAATTATAAATAATAGGCAGTGTAAAGAATTTAAAGATTAAAAGCTGGAGTTTTTATTAATGTCTGCAGTGATTTAAGATAGTCTCTATTTATGCCAAATACCTGGGAGATTATAGAAATAAAGAAATACAGACTTCAGCCCTGTCACTTTTATGGAACAAAAGTATCTTTACTTGCCTGTCTCAGCCTAGATAAGGTACATTGTGATATTAAACTGAATACTTTTAGCAAATAACTTCTGGTTTGTTTCATAATAATCTGTTTTCCCTAGAAATGACTTCCACAGCTTTGAATTTAAACTGGATTAACACATGGAAGTAATACTTTACATAATCAAAAATGGAAGGAGCATAGCAAGAGTTGATCTTGTCCTACATGCATCTGCTGTACATAAACCACACCCCTGCTCAGAAAACATCTAACTTGGTTCAGCCTGATTAGCTTTTCATGGACAAAGTCAGCAAAAAACCCTGTTCCAAGTAAGCTAATGAAAACTGTTTGCTCCACAGGGCTTCTCCCAGCCTCAGATCCATGTGAAGAACGAGTATTCACACAAAGAAGTGTTGTATGAAAGAGGCAAAATCCACATTAGAGTTGTAATATGTGCATTTTAAAAAGAAAATATAAAATCAGAAGCATCATAGACTAAACTAAAATAATCTCAATCTCAATAAATAAATCTTTCAAATTTATTCCCTTTTCTAGAAAAGCCCAAAGCAAAAAGTCTTTAGTTTTGATTATTTCCTTCCTATGAATCCACTCTGAATTGAACCTGGGCCTATTTATTTGAGAAGGCAAGACCAGCTGACAGCATTAACCTCAATTCTATTTTATTCCCACCACTTAAAAGTCAACAAATTTGGGTGAGTTGGTTCTTGCTTTAGTTTTTTATAATTTTTCTTTCTGATTAGAACCCTGAAGATGCAGCTTTAAAACAGGAAAAAAACTATAGGAGGGCAGTTAGATGAGACAAAGCATAAGTTTATTTAATAAATAAGTAAATATTAATAAATAAATATTTTAAAATATCAGGGTTGGTTCAACAATTATTATATATATCACTTACTTCAGAGCCTGTTCCAGGTGGCGAATTTTCTTTTGAGCATTCCCTCTTTCTTTATCCAGATCATTCTGGATGCCATGGATCTGCCATTTAAGGAAAAAACCACCACATATTTTAGCCAAAACAGTATCTGAGTTAAAAATAAATCAATGTTATTTTAAATTCTAAAACCTATTGATTTGCATATTCCTTTTCCACTGATGCAGACAACCATCCACAAGTTTCTAAAATTTTGTGAAATGCAGAAGTAGAGATTAACAGAGAGATGAAGTATGAGAACGTAGCCAACGAGCTGTTCTCCTTCTCAAAGTGAATATTATTCTCCAGAATAAAGAAATATCAGTAATTACATAAAAAAGGAACTCGATTTTCTTTAGGTAAGTAGAGAAAAGCAGACAGGAATCTGCCTCAAGTGGAGCTCTAGGGTGCAGAGCTCCTTCTCATCCATTTGTGTCCACCCAAAGTGAATCACTTTTGATCAGTTCTTCCAAGAAAAAATACCAAACATAAACCTCTTACATAAACATCCTAAAGAATAATAAGAGTAGAATAATTACTAATAATAATCCTAAAAATAGCTACAAAACCCTTTGAATTTGGCAACCTCCCAGGCGTGGTCCAAACCATGAGTTTTTGTGATGTTTTTTGCCAGGGGCAGGTTAAGAACAAGAACATTTAGAACTGCTCTAGGAACAACGTGGGCATGGGACATACAGGAAATCCTTTATCCACCTACAGGCATTTGTAGTGTTGCAGCCTGTTAAGGCACTACAATCAAGAAAAATGTGTTTAACTGAGAATGAAAAATAACAAATTCAGAGATTCTCTGCTGGGAACAGCTCCATGAAGCTCCAGGAACACTTAGCTGGTTTCCAAGAGCCTCCAAATCCATGAGCTGTCTAGTAGAGAATGAAGAAGCTATTGCCAAACCTGGTAAAATTCTATATATTTAACAGGTGGCTTGGGAATGGCTCTCAGGAATAATCTGTCACTCTCGTGATGCTCAGCTGAGTGTTTGGAAAACAAGCAGTAGATTATTTATAAAAAGCAGGTGTTTCCTTGGCTTGTAAAGCCATTTAGCCTAACTGGTTCCTGATTCAGCAGATAAGCACATTTAATCAAACAGTGACATTTAAGGTTACTGCCTATGATTTGTTTGATGTTTAAGTATCCTCAGAGGCAACAGCCACTGCAGACTCATAAAGATGATTAGATAATGGGTAGGTTTGTAAGTGAACAGATTGCAGCAGAGACTTCACAGTTCCTTTACTTGTTTTAGTATTTTCTGTGCCAATCCATCCTGGTTTATGGATTTATATCCAGAGATTATTCACAGGTATTTTTCTTCTCATCCTTTCTCAAAGATTTGCTTTTGAAAACAGTTACACCAGAATTTATGAACAAACTGCTGCCAGGTTATCCATAAAAAGAAAGGCTCTGCTTCCTTGTTTATTGATGCAGAATTCCAGCTTCCCTCCCTGGGCTCACTGCTGTGGAGGCACTGCTGACATGCTCTCAGCCCATGCTAAGAAGCCACATTGTCCCAATATATTTTTTATTTTGGCCTGCAAATTACTCCAATCCTGGATTTTTCCTGAGTTCAACACTCACAACACCCATGACTTGACTAAAAAGGCGAATGTGGGTCAGGTTCAAACCCAGGCAGATCCTGGAACAAAGAATGTTTTGACTTCAAGTCAGCAGAAGGGACTAACTCAAACCAAAATCTCCCTACAATTCATGTCACAAGTGCTATTACCAAGTGACAAGTAGCTCGGATCACAATCCATTATTTTATGTTATAAATTTGCCACATTTGGAAATGACATGTTTGAGCAACACATCCTTTCAATTAAACAGGCATCCAAGGCACCCTCTGGCTGCACATGAGCTGCACATATAATGTCACTAAAATTGAAGTTTCATTTGAAGCCTATTGATGTTTTGAGTCTAAAAGAGCAGGCAGCATTTGCAAAGTGCTTTAAGATGAAGTGTTTCTGATGAAAATTACATTTTTTACTTTCAGGTTTTGATGTAAAAACAATGCATGCTGACAATATATAGGGAACATGTAGAGAGGAATGGAATAGAGATATACTGGGGGAAAAGGAGTGTGGGAGAGCACTGCCAACAGGTCAGGCCAGGTTTCATTCAGTTCATTATCTCTTCAAGAACAGCAGCTGCCACCACAGGCAGTGCTCACACACACAGGACAGGCTTCCAGGGACACTTCTTTGGGAATGCCTTGCCAGGCTCCATCACTGGGCAACAGGTTCCTAAAATCAGAGGTGATATCCCTGTCCTTAAACAGCTGTGCTTAAAATATTCCTTGAATTTGTCCAGTTATTCTTCCAAACTTTATGAAGTGCTTAGATTCCCAAATTCACTATTTGGCGGGGTTTCAAAATTTAAACCTTTAAGTCCTGTGCAGAACAAGGTAAATTTTCCTGGAAATGTTACCTGTTTCTCAAACACACGCTGCAAGTGAAGCTTGTCCTGCTGAACCTTGTATTCTTGCTCCTGCAGAGGAAAAGATGTGTGTTCTAAATCAACAAAAGTCCATTTTTTCTCCCATTTAGGAGCATTCATCAAACATGACATTTGCTATCCTATAGAACAATCCATAAAAAATAAAAACCCACTTTATATCGTCATGAAAATATTCTCTGACATACAAAAAAATTCAACCAGCAGCAAATAACACAACTATCTCAAAAGTCATGATTCATGTGTTCTAAAGAGAAAAAGCAACTTGTTCTCCTGAGCTATTAAAATGCCATTCTGTACTACATCAACTGTGAAATGAAAGACATTGGAAGAAAAGTAGATGCCAAAACTCAACCAGGACTGATACATGATACAGATGTGGAACTCATTACCCTGAGATAGAAGGATTAATTTAAATGCCTACAGGAAGACAATATTGAGCTGAACTGTTAAACAGTGAAAATTAAAAACAATTTTGAAACTTTAAAAATGTTTACAGTTGATGAGGAAAAAAAGGTATTTATCATTCTTTGACAGGCTTCTTTGTAATCCACCAATACACATTTAAACTGTTTTATTTAGCACATGAACTACAAGAAATAGTCAGAAAACCTCTGTGAAAATTCTGCTCTTACCTCTCCTTCAGTGACAATTTTACATCAACCCTTAACCATATGTGACAGTTTATATATTTGCATAAATTAAAGAGAAACAAGCAAGCATGGCCTGTATCAGTACATTTAAGCATGGCTATCTAAACATTTAAATCACCAAAGAAGGCAAAAAGGGTTGGGAATTTTTGAGAAAGAAACTCAGGGCTCACCCTCAGCTGTTGCTGCCTTTGATGTTCTGAGTCTTCCAATTGTTGTTTCAACAGAGCCATTCCATGCTGTAATTCTGCAATCACATCAGCTGTCTGCTGGGATTTAACAGAAAAAGCAATTTTTGTATTGAATTCCTCATTAGCTCTTTGGCATTTTTAAATTTATTTCTCCAAGGTGCCCAGAAACTGGAAAAAATTATCAGCTTGAGAGAAAAAAACTTGTGGGAGTTTATAGCTCTGGATCCATCAGTTCAGGCCCTCTGGTGAACTCAGAAATGGAAACAAAGGCACAAAAAACCACCCCCAGTAATAAAAAATCCCTACTAAAACCTACTAAAAATTGGTAGAAAGAAAAATACCTTGTAAATGAAATGGAGTATCATCAAAGCTCAGAGAATTCCAGCAAATAAACACCAAACACCCCACTTGTCCTATGGCTCTATGGATTAATAAATGGTATTTAAAACTTGAGTCTTTTCTACAATCATTTAACTTTAAAATCATTTAAAATATACCCCCTCTCTGTACCTATGCACATGGGCAGGTATCAACCTGAGAGATGCTTTCCCAGAAACAAACCAGAGTTATTATATTTTGGGTGAAACCCACACTCCCAAAATATAAAAAGAATTCCTTAAATATATAAATGTTTAACACAATGTTCAATACTGGGAGGCCTGCAGGACTGTTTTTTTCTGGAAAAAATATTGTCTGTCATGGAAGACATTGTCTGTCTTAGGAAAACATTAAGTCATTAAGTGTGTTGAAAATCTCTGGTATCCAGAATTTTTCCAGGAGCACAAACAAAATCAGGATATTAATTGCACCTCACCTGAATCAGCTGGAGAAATACACACAGAGCAGAATTACAAGCCAACCTCAGACGATTTTTGATTCAAATTTGGAAATGACAAATGAAATCCCAATTTTATTTAAACTTACACTCACGAGTAACTTGGGGAACTGAGCAGTTCCTTGGATTTATTCATAAGCATCATATTTATAGTGAGGAGAGCACTTCAGAAATAAACCCCATTTTCCTGCCTGTTATACCTGGCAGCATACCTGAGCTTGTTCCTGCTTTAGAAAATCTCTATCAACATCAAATTTACTTTGTAGCTGCTGAAGCTTCTCCTTGTATTCCTGAATAATCTGGTCCTTGTCTGTCTGAAGTAAGTTGTACCTACAAGGAGCAAGCAAACAGAATATGGAAATTGCTTTCATATTTTGGCATTTTACCTGCTCAGAATCAATTCCAGGGAGTCTGCACGTCTGCCACGTGCTCTTGTCACAGAGGGAGCTGCTTATAAATAATGGAAAGGTAAAACATTTCTCGAGGTGGTCGTTTGGGTCACTCTAAATGAGTTTGACACCAATTAATACATTTTCATGAGAGTTTTCTAATGTGAAATGCCATTCAGTATGTTCCTGGAACAAAATGAGTAGTGTTTGCTTCTGGAAATTCCATATTCTTAGAAGCTACAGCAGCAGTTGTTATTTGATTACCTTACTTTCAGCTCCTGAAGTTGGGAGCAGACCTCGTGGTAACGCTGTTCTACCTCAGTCTTCTCTTGAGATAATTTCTGACGTTGCAAATGACTATTTTCAGCCTCAACAGTCAACTGCTGCACACGAGCCCCCAGCTTTTGGACTGTCTCATTCTAAAAGAAAAGATAATTACTGAGAAAAGCCCAGAATAAATGAGGGAATAGTTCTGTTGTTATTCAGTAGCTTTGAGCAACGAGCTCCTTTGGTGCTGCAGGGACACAAGAGTTACAATGGCAAAGCTGTCACCAATCACAACAGTAAATTCAATGTTGTATACAGAAAATAAATCAATTTTCAAATTTTGGATGTTTATCTCCCCCACAAAGTGACACTTCCCTTATGCAAAACAGCATTATGCAACTGATTTCTAAATTACAAATCTTTCAAAATGGGGAGAAGACAATATTTCAATGGAAAGTTGTACTCAAGGATAATGCACATCAAGTATTCTTAAACTTTCCATTCATTTCATTGCAGCAATTTCCTTTCAGTAAATTACAAGCATCTCTCAAAAGTTGTATCTTTTCCCTGGAACTTAATCTCCTAATGTAAACAAATTTAAAAATGAGCAGAGTAAGAACAGGCAGGTAGCATGAGACTACTCCAGGACTTCCCATTCTTCCCCAAATGTATGGGAATATGCAAGGAAATGAGGGAAGAACTCTTCAGAAGGCTGGAGTCAGAAACTAAGAGCCAGCTGTCCTTGCAGGATGCATGTATCAGTGTTGCTTTTATATTAACAAAGGCCTGAAGATGAGAGAAGTGAAACAGGAATTTCATCCACTGTTAAAGTAAAATAAACCCCCAAATATCTGCACAGAGCAGCCACTGCCCCCTGACTGTGCCTGGAGGAGACAGGAACCTGAGCCAAGACAAGAACCTCACCCAGACAAGGTCACCTGAATGGTCACCTGAGCTCTGGCCAGTGGCTCCAGAGATTGCACAGCCCCAGCACAGCAAAATTCTCCCTCAGTGCCAAGCCAGCTGCTCGGGATGGGTTTGGCTTTCTGGGGGCAGAGGGGGGTTTGCCTTGGGGGTTTGGGGTTTTCTCTTCTTTGTGGTTTTCTGGGGTTTTGTTATTATTTTATAACTATTTTTAATAATAAAAAAAAGATTCATTTCTGATGTATCACTGAATAGAATTCCTGGCTGGCCCTGTACCCCTCCTCAAGAAGTTGATCTTTGTTCAGGGCACAAACCCCTCCTTATCAGCTGCATGGCTTTGGTGAAATTGTTCAGCCCATTCCACTTGCTAACAGCACTGGCATCCCTGACAACATGAAACTCTGAACAGAGAAACTCTGAAATACCAGCAAAAAAACCCAGAAAAATCAGGAGAGAGAAAAAAAGAAAACTAATTTCCAGTGACAGTCTAGTCTTTCATCTTAAGCCCTGCCTTGAACTCTACCTTGTTTAATTATTAAATCAGAAGCTGCTCAGCAAGATCTGTCTAGTTTTGATGGTTCTTAAATTCAATCTTGCTGACAGACTGTGTCCATTTTTCTCTGTATTTACTGTTACCTGTGACATGATCTGAATGTTAATTTTTAAATTCAACATTCATTAATAAAGGAATAAATTTTGTTTGACATTGTCTTTTCACTCATTCCATTTTCCTCATACCTCATCCTGATGAAAAGTACAGGATGCTTTTTGGAGGTTACTTGTAAATTTTTCTGCTTTTTGCACCATTTATATAACAGGCACAAAATCCAGATTATACCTGATTACATGTTTATAATGATTCTAGAAAAGAAATGCAATAAATTAGAATAACCAATACTTATTTTAAAATCCTTTTAATGTGATCTGTCATCTACCAGAAGCATTTACTCATTCAAAGAGAAGGTGGGTGAGTAAAAAGTCACATGTTTCTATGAAAATAGATGTAATATATAAATCCTCTTGCATGGTCTACAAACCTGCAAAGACAAAAGTTCTGCTAACTTGAATCCAAAGCAGTGAGACATATTTTTAATTAAGGACTGGTTCTAACAAATCTGTGTGACACTGATTGAAGGGCTTGATTAATTTTATCTGGGGAATAAAATCCTTGGCTGGACTGGCTGCCAGGACAGTGCCTTCTCCCATGAGGGAACAACTACACTGCACTATCAAAAATAAGGATGGATGTGCCTGGATCCCAGAATCATGGAATGGTTTGGGTTGAGAGGGAACTTAAACATCATCTGATTCCCCCCTGCCATGGGCAAGGACACCTCCCACCATCCCAGGTTGTCCCAAGCCTCATCCAAGCTGGCCTGGGACACTTCCAGTCCACTTGAACACAAACACAGGGAATTTAAATCTTTTAAGAGAATTTAAATGTTTTAAGAGATGCTTGCTGTCAGGTTTACAGCAAAACCTACAGTCGACCGTGTCTGCTGCAAATACTCCTCCTCCATCTTGGCCAGGCGGGCGTTGGTTTCCTCCAGCAGCTCCTGCATATCTTCTGTGTGCTTCTTGTGGATGTTGAACTTCTCCTTCTCCATCTCAGCCACAGCATCGTGGAGCTGTGTCAGGGAAAAAGGCACAAAATGACAAATGGCATCTACAGCCAGCACTGAGGAGAGGTACATTATTACAGCTTGTCAGCAGAATCACTGGAGAGCCCAGGAATGCACATTTCTGTCCTCTTTTGTTTTCTCTAAAACAAAAATATATCATGGCTGCCCCATTCTTGGCAGTGCCCAAGGCCAGGCTGGACAGGGCTTGGAGCAACCTGGGATAATAGAAGGTGTCACTGTCCATGGCAGGGCATGGAATGAGATGGGCTTTAAGGTCCCTTCCAACTCAAACCAGTCAGGTATTCTATGAGAAAACCACCCCCCCCCAAAAAAACACCCAAAAGTGAAGCCTCAAGATCTTCAGCACAAAGGACAATTTATGATTTATGATTATGATTTGGCTTTACGAAGGCAAGAATTAAACCCAACTTCATTTCTAGATGCAGGGCTGAAAAAAAATTAAATTACACAGCACACTGCATGAAGGGAGGGGGGTTTGTCCTTTTTCTGACCCTCCTCCTTCTGAGAGGGGGAAGCAAGACAAATACTGACAATAATCCGGACAAAGGTGACACTGCCTACAATAAACATGCTCTTCCCTCTGCTTTGGTGCTGTCTTGAGTTGAACAATAAATAAAAATACACAGAAGAATTCATGACCCACTGCAAAACTAAGAGTTCAAAGGAATCACCATGACAGCAGGTAGCAGCAGGTTTACCCAGATTAAAATTCCATGTCAGGTCAACCAGAAATAAACACTTCCCTAATACATCCAGAGACTTGCCAAGAGGCCAGATGAACCCCACAACAGGGTGACCAGCTGGGTGTAAAAGCATCAGCAAAGGGAGTCTTGATTATTCCAGGAAAATATAAAATCAGCACAAAAATATCCCTAAAACTCATTCTGTATATTTACTTCTTTGAGTGACAAAATGTATTATCCCAGATGAACACTGCAGGAGTCTGTCAAAGGAGGGAAGTATTGTTCATTACCCTTTTCTCCCACTCATTGTTCAAGGAATTACTGCTTTGCTCACACATCTTCCTCAGCTCCACAATCTGCTGCTCTTTGGCTTCTCTCACAACTTGGGACTCACGAACAAGGGTCTGAACTGTTAAAAATGGGAAAAAATAAAAACCATTCAAGAGCTTTGGGATTTTTCGGTGCTGGCAATAGATACAATCAGTTGATGCCAGTTTTTTCCAACTGACCTGGCTTTCTGATGGTTTTTGGCTCTCAAATACTTAATGCATGTGCTGCTTTAAAATGTAGCACTAGGATTCTGTGTCATTACAATATTACAAGGTGCTCTCTCTTCTCTACTTTGTTTACAGAGTATTTCAGAGAGAGCTTTCCTTCCTGAAGGAATAAATAAACATCAGCAATATTCTGTATAACCACAAGAAAGCAGTTATTTTTAACCTGACTTCATGAGCATCCTTAGGAGAAAATGTTCTTCTGAAGGTTGAGAGCCCAAGTCATACACTGAAATTAAGTTCCCCAATTTAAATTGCAAGTGATGGCATCACCATTAGTAGAAAAAGCAGGTACATATTCACTTTTTAGGAGTGACTGAGGATTTTCATTACCTGGAACAGTTTGGGCAACTCCAACTCAACCTGCTCCAGTCAAGAGCAACCAGCAGCCCACAGAGAGAAGCCCCAGACCCGTTGTTGGACAAATTACTTTCCCAAGGAGCAGGAAACAAAATACATGGAACTTTCTCCCTTTTTGTACACAGATTACCAAACTTCTGTATTATTTTACATTGTGGTTTAGTCCATAGTGCAAATGGACTCCAAGGAATTCTAAAAGAAACTAACATTGAAAAACTGCTGACAAGCCACACTCAAGGCGGGTTTTGTACTTATGACACACTCAAGACTACTCATGTTTGAAATCTCCTGCCGCAATAGTCTTAAAAATAACTCACTGTGGTTTGATTAAAATGTACTGAATGTATAAAGAAATGAACTTTGAGCCAGAGATTCCCAAAAAAATTGAAATAAGTGGCCAAAATACTTCAGTAGCATCAAAGGAACTTTTTTTGGTGGCGCTCATAAAACCTGTGTTCAGTGTAATAGATCACAGGCCTCTTGGAACAGTTGGGTTGGAAACAGCAGAGACAACTGGACAAGAATCTTGGGATCTAAAGAAAAAAATTAAATCAAGAGCTGCAAATAATGAAGAAAGGGATGTCTGCAGGAGGAACGTGCAAGCCCACAGCCACAAGAGAATGCAGTACAATACCACCACACAGAAAACAACCATGAGCACAAAAATCACCTTTTCTCTCCAGTTTTCTAATCATCTCCTCAGATTCTTTTTGTTTCTTTAGGTAGGTGGACTTCAGCACATCTATTTCGTCATTCTTTCTATCCAAAATCTGCAGAGAAAATTCAGAATATTTTAAGAAAAGTCCAAAACATTCCAAACTACAAGCAGTGCACAAGACAATATACCCTGATCTCTGCCAAAGGCGCTGCCTCCATGAAGTGCTCAGGTCATGCAGGACTAAGTGACTGAACCTAAATCATTTTCCCAGCTACGACTGCCAAGTCATAAACAAAGGACTGGTTTAGACAAATGTAGGCAAAAGCAGATTAAAAAAGGAGTTTCATGTTTTAAGGTGGGTCTTTTTGTTTTCTTTTAAACCTGGGTAAACCTGGCATTGCTTTTGTTGAGTTTGGAAGTTTCATGGTGCTACTACTGCAAACAGAAAAGATTTTCATACTTCTAATAGTATTTAAAAGCATCTAAAATTCTCAGAAGATTGAAGAAATATTTAAATAACTTGGTGAACTTCATTACAGTCTTTTGTGCTTCACCAATTGAAATTCCTTGCATAGATCCCAAGGAACAATTGACTGGAATACAGCAAGAATATGAGGGTAACGACACCCACATTTCTGTACAGGCTGAGTTTGGAAAAAAACAGCTTGAATATTTGCACACTTTGAGATAGTATTTTAATTTAAACTTTGTGTTTAAGATAAAGATTAAAGTCGCAGAAATTTTATAACAGTGCCCCAAATCTCTTATCAAACAGAAGCTTTCATCTTAAAACAATATTACTCCATCTGCAATAAACGTTTTGTGTCTTTAAAGATTAATATGACACTATTTAACCTTTTCTAAAATATCCAATGTTATTAAACAACTTCAAAAGACAGAATTCTAACATCAGTGAGGAAGGGATGACAACTCAAGGGATGAAAAAGTATTTAAACTATTTCTTCTTCTCACAAAGCTGCTTCCTTTAGACTCTCAGCTTCGCTCGCTGCTTCTGCTCCGAGGCCTTGAGAACAGATGAGCCAAATATGCACCTGACCAAATATTAACATCCTCTCAGGAGGCTTTGATGTGTCACAGAGTTGTGTCAACCAGCTTCCTCCAAGCCTGTGACTCAGTCTTTAGGAAACAAAGCAGAGGCCCTGAGTAATGCCGAGCTTAGAGCGGGATCAGCCGCGGCGGTGCCGACGCCGGGATCGGGATTCCCACCACAGCCCCGGGATCAGAGCCCTGCCAGAGGCACCTGGAACCTCACAGCATTCCACCCCACCTTTCAAACATGGGATTAAAAGTCACAGCATGGTCTGGGATAGGTAGCATCCTCCCATGAGTGGTGTTATGTGACACAGTAAAGATAAACTCAGTGTAAGCCAGAGATCTGGTGCCATGTTAGTGCTGGAAGAATTGAGAGCCGCATAAAATTTAAAAATTTTAAATAAGCAACATAACTAAAGGCCTGTTTGGTGACCTGCCTCTGCTCTATGATGGTGTCCAAACAGAGACAGGAAAGCAAGCCCTGCTGCTGTGTGAGCAGGAACATTTATGGTATTTCCAAGGGTTTTCCTACTCTTATATTTTGCATTTTGTCCATGAAAAATTAATTTTTTTCACATTCTTCTGTCATACAAATGTTTTCTCTCTAACAGAAAATTCACGAGTTTATGATTTCCCACAGAAGTTGTTATGCTGGTAAAATAGGTTGTCTTGTTCAAACAAACAAATTGCCTTGTGTTTTCATCTCCTTTCTGCAAGTGTTTCCCCCTTCCTAAGTTTATACTACCATAAAATATTTTGCATTCCTCTCAGTTTATGCCAACTGTTACCTACAATTTGAATTCCAACGAACATTAATAGCAGTTGTGAAGAAGTTAAAGAACAACTGATAAATATTTATGATAATCATAGTCTCTATTATTGTTTAATACACTGCTTTTGGGAAAAAAAATACAAACACTTCTTACCTTTTGAACATCAGCATCGTGCTTCTGTTGTAATTTCAGTTTTTCTTCATGAAATTTACCTTCTGCTATTTTCATTTTCAGCTCCAGCTTTAAAAGTGAAACAGAATAGATACAGAATTTAAATAAAGAATAAATTACACCAATGACCTTTTTGTAACTTTTAAATTATTCATTTATGTCTTTCAGAAGGCAATGGGAAGTCACCAACAAAGAATTCCTATGAAAAATCTACATTTAGTTTCTCAATATTTTCGTATTTATTTGATACAATTTTTACGAAAGCTGTCATCCTACAACACTTCTTCAGAAAAATGGATTTGTAGGATGTTTTAGTTGGCAATAAACACAACTGCTACTGCCCAGAACAAGCTATCGTCCTTAATTTAAATAAACACTTAGGAATAAAACTTTAATATTTCTGTTAATATACCAAATTTGGTAAACTCATTTTCATTTCTTCAGGCAGGTGTTACATTTATACAAAGAATGTCCTTTAGCCCAGATGCACGTTTGTTTTTGTTTCTTTTCTATTATTCATGGAGTTCACATTATAAACACATTTCCTTTTAAAGGTGACTTATGATGGGATTAAGGACTGGATCACTGAAATACATTTCCTGCTCTGCTTGTGTTTGTTCAAAGCTGTTCTTGAACCCCTCCAACACAAAAATACATTGCCAAATCTTACTCAGAGTCTAAGTTTCCATCTTTCAAGTGTTTTTAAATCTTTTTCATGTTTTCAGTACACCATTAAAGGCTGCCTTCAGGACAGCTATGAGAGGAATTTCATGTTTCTCATGGTTTTCTAGAAATCAAAAGTGACACCTTGAGTTCAGATTCAGGCTGTTCCACTCAAACATTCATTAATATCCACTGTCCATAAAGCAAAGTGGGCTGAAAAGCTTCCCCAGGGGACAGACCCTGATTCCCCTCACTTTGGAAAGAGAGGACCAAACCCCCTCCAGGAGATGACTCTAAGTGGTCTTTGGCCAACAGAAAACTTTGTGTTTGACTTTTGGGTGTTCTAAAAGGTGCTGAGGTCCCCCCACCTCGAGGCTAAGGACACTGCACTCCCATCACCATCCAACCACTGCCAGCTCTCACATTTTCATCTGGCTCAACTAAGAACCCAACTTGTAATATCCCAACTCACAAACTCCAAAGGAATCGACAGCATTATTCATTCTGCCTTTATTTCCCATGCCCCTGACTAATCAAAAGTTGTCATTCAAGCACAAGTCTTTATCTCACACAGACAAACACTAAACACAGTACAAGTTACTCATTTTTTATGTGATTCATTTTTGTTACAGCTTTGTTGGGACTTGAAAACGCGAGCTACAAAAATCCAACTCAACTCAACAACGCTGTGCAGTAAACACAGAAGGCTTCTCAAGAAGTGCAAAGAGAAGGAAGAGCAGAAAATTTTTTCATTTTCTGGACTCATCAAGTGATACCCAACTACCACTTATTACACCACAGGAAAGCAATCCATCTCCCAGCTGTTTGCATGTAGTCTTATGCAAAATAATGGTGGGGGGAAAAAAAGTTAGGTTGACAATTAATCCAAAGAAAATAAATCACATTCTCAGCTGTCAGCCAAGTCTTTTATCATCCCAAAATGTGCATCACGATAAAAATGCATCTTCTATTCATGAAATCTACACATATGTATATATGAAAAGAAATATATGCATGTATCGCTCCAACAAAGTGACATTATAGAAGAAAATCTTAGTACCAGGTGATGAATAAGTGTTGGTTTAATAAAAAGAGCACAGTAATCCACTTCCAGACAGACAGCTTGTGAACATTCCATAAATAAATATGAAGGTCTCGTAAAAACACAAATACCAGAAACTAAACATGAAAGAGACTCCAATCTACTTGAATTACATTGAAAGCTTATGAATGGCTGAGGTACAGCTCCCACTCTCACACAGCTCCTAAATCCTCACAAATTACATTTCAAACTCATTAATAACGTGAGAATGTCTGCGCTGATGGGAATGGATGATTGGTGGTTTGTATCAGCTGAGACCTTGTCTAGGTTTTATTATTCTCTACACTGAAATAACACAAAAATAAAGCAAAATCTGGAATTTCACGTGGATTAAAGATGGACATACGTGTATTTTCAAGTGCTGGTGACCGTTCTCAGCCAGAGGATGTTTTCCCCCAGGCTGATAACAGAACTCCCTGTACTTGAAGCTGGTTCCCACCTCTCATTAATCTTCCCTTTAGCACCACCCTTGCACTTGCACCAGTTCCCATCAATTTTAGCTCATTAATTTATTACACCACTTCCACTACAACAGCCATCTCTTAAAACATCACAGATTTGGGACTGATTTCCAAAAAGGAGAGCTAATTGCAATCAAACAATTGGGAAAAAGGTGCCCAAGATACAGAAGTCAGCCCTTGAATGCAAATGCTGTAACAACAAAGTTGATTCTTTTTCCTCTGAATATTATAAATAAAATAATATAAAAATCTCTTACATGAAAAATCCCAAAGACCAACTCCTCATCAAGTGAGGGCTGAAAAGGGGACACCTCCAAAAGCACTCAAGGTCTTCAACTTCTACAAATTAATGAAGTTTCAGCCCTCCAGGCACTTTTCTGCCCCATCTGCTTCATCTACAACTTTCCTAATTTTGCCCCTTCAAGACCTACTATAAAAAGAAATGTCAGAAGTCCCATATTAAAGTGTCTGAAATTCAGAAGTTGATGTGCACATGAAGTTTTCAGCTAATGTTGAGAGGACAGCTGTATTTGTACTGAGTAACTAGTAAAAAAAGTAAAATAAAATTTTGAAAATCTCCAGCAACATTTAAATTTTGTAATGTCCACAGTTCCAACCCCACAAGTATCTTCATCATGACTTCTGGAAGTGTTAATTCGAGCATTTGCTGTAAAAATAATGATATATTGGTTTAAAAATCCTACGTTAAGTTTTTTGTGTGGAAAAACGCTGGAGAAGCCAGAAAATACGAGGACAACGACACAACGTCCTATAGCAAAGCCTGGAGGACTCGTTTCATCTCCAAATCTGCTTTTTGACCCACCCTTTCTCTGAGGCAGACTCCCAACCTCATTGCATACGTCGATACAAAATTGAGTCATGTAAACACACTTGGTGCAGTGATCTCATGAAGGCTGGGGTGGAAGAAAAAGGGCTCAGCACTTCCCAGCTGGGAGCAAAATGCCTCCCCTTCCATTTGAAAGCTGAAGCACATCATTAAATACTAATTTCAATCAAGGAATATCTTTCAAATTAAAACCACACCAAACTGAGGTGGAGCCTGTCCACAGATCCCAAATGTCAAATCTCAGCTTGTCCCAATTTCCTGTGGAACAGCTCTAGGTAACTGCATGTGCTGCTCTTCCATGCACTGCCCTCTTCACTTCAGCTTGACTTTATTTATTAAACACATATTAAGAAACAAAATAACCTACAGCAGTACCAAAGACCTTCATAACTCTTAGAGAAACCAGATAAAACCAGCTTTCCTACGTCGTTCACTTTGTTAAATGCAATTTACGGCGCTCGTGCTCATTGGTTTTAATATCTTTTATCACCAGTTAAGAGGCAGCAGAGAATATGAAATTTATGGCACATTACCATTCAGACAAGGAAAAAAAAATGTAGATATTTAGCTATAGTTGGGAAGTTTGCAACTATGCATGAAACGCAGCCATTGCTGTTGGCTGAACATCATTCCTTTGGATTTCTGTCATTGTTTATCCTCCTCGCAAAGAGAATGAGGCAATTAAACCCTAAGGCCATGTAAACAATACTGATGTCAAACATCTGTGCTGTCCCTGTTATTTAAAGCCATGAAGGGTGGTAGCAACAGAGCTGCTTTTATGTGCCTAGTCACACTTTCTTCCTCTTTAAAAAAAAAAAAACAAACCACCACCAAAACCAGCAAACAGTTACCTGAAAATGGGGTTTTGTGGTACCACTGTCCTGATTCCACAGCACAGCTCAGGTGCCAGGAAAACTCAAAATTCAGGCTTAAACTGACAGAGTCTAATCTGCAACTGTCATAAATCTCCAGGGGAAAACCAAAAGGTGATCTTTCCCTTTTTCACGACAGAGGACAAACATTCATCTTGCCCCCATTTACAGAAATTTGTCGTAATATTTAAATACCTGATTTAAAAAGCAAATCAAAAAATGGGTTAGCAATATTAAACACTGAACTCCTGCCCACTTGTCTTCATTCCAGGGCTCACCCTCAGGCCAGGGGGGGCATCTTGGAGCTTTAACATCCATCAGATTGGGGTTTTTGGCTATTTGACAAAACAGAACTTGTTGCTTGCCAGGTTTTTTTTTTCCAAGCCTATGAATATATGGGGGAGGGAGGGAGGAAGCGAGGAAGGGGGAGAAGGATGTAAACAATAAATGAGAACTTCAAAGTAAGGACTAACAATGTAGAACAATGACTTGTATATCTTACAGTACACGACAAAAGTTATTTGTCTTGGTGTTCAGCAGCTGCTAGAAGAAGTGCACAGCACACAAAGCTTTGATATTTCCACAGAAGAAAAAGGTTTCTTAAAAAACATCAACAAACAACTAGAACTTTCTACTGAATTGTGCTTACTCAATTTTCACATGCAGGGTTAAAATAATAAATATTGATAATTTACACAGTGTTTTAAACCATCCAGGAAGGCCAAGACAGAAGAGACTGTACTTACAAAACAGTCAAGATTTATTATAAACACACGCTGACTTCAGCCTAAGGTAATTTGGAACAGTGGATTTCACTTCATCATTAAAAAGCTGTCTGATCTCATTGTGTTGTTTCTGTATCAAACTGTACCCTCAAAAATTTTTAAGATTAGCTTTGAGGTATATTAATACTTTCCACATTCTACAGCAATGTAAGACTCAGAAAGAAAGAGTCTTAAAGTATATAAAAGAAAATCACTGGAGTGAAAACCAGGGAAAAATCATATTTTGTAACAATATCTTTGAACAGAAGTTTCTACTGTGAAAGTAAATTTTAATCATGTTGTAACTAATCTTCCATTTTCCAATGGAACTGCTGAAAACTTTGTGCTCAGTTTACAGGATGTGGAAAAAATAATGTTCACTTCCCATTTCAGAGAAATAAACAAATTTCTAACTACATTTTGAAACAGCATATCATTAACCATTCCAATTACAGCACTGAATCTCATCAATATTTTTATCCAGTGCAATGACTAAGGTGAAATAAATGTCTTGGAAAGTCTCTGCTACAAAGAGCTCAGGATAAACCAAAGATGGACTGAAATAAAAACAGCATCAAACAAGTGGAACAGCCAGAAATTAGAATGTAAAAAGCTCCTTTATAAACATGGCATTTTGCCCAGATTCAAAGGTTCCTCCACAAAAGTCCATGTTTATGATCTGGACTGTATTATTTGACCTTACAAACATTTATAATTCCCTCCACATTATCTAACCTTCTTTGTAGCTTTACTCTTTAAAAACAATACAACTGCTACTTCCAGTTGCAATATTTTTACACATTACTCTTTAAAGGGAAACAAGACATTTCCTCAATTAAAAAATTAGTATGACACTGCCCTGTTTTTATGGCCACTGAAAAGTAAAGGTTTTGTGCTAAATCAAGTCTTACCAGCTTCCCCCATCAAGAAAAATCTGACTTTTGAAATGACACTGAAATTAATACACATTTGCTTGATAAAGAAGAATAATTGAATGGGCAATTGTTCTTATTCATATGTAAATGTCATTAGGCTCTTTCAAGAGGGAACAATGTATTTTTCATGGATTTCCATGCTGGGGGTGGTGGGAAGAAGGAGAAATGCACACAGCTCTGTATCCCGACAACTGTAAGAACTGGAAATGGTATTTCTGCTCTCGAGGATGTTTTCTCTGGCCAATAAACATAACATGGATATTAGCACTACAACACATTGAATTATTGAACAGCTTTATTTGCAGGGTCCCGCTCCCACATGGAACAAATGTCTGCCACCAGTAGGAGACTCCGACATCAGGAAGGACCAAAAAAAGCTCAGTGTATGTTCAGGAATTAAGAAAGCTTAGACACAGCAGTATCAGGTGCAATTTCATAAAGGTACAAAAATGCAACAAATGGCATCTTCAGAACTGGACCCAGCTGAACATGCAGGAACCACACAGAATTCAAAGGGATTTAGTGAAATATGAACATAATGGAAGACACCGCTTGAGAATTCCATGGAATTCTGCCTAGTGCCCAGTCCAGTGAATGAGTCTGAAGACACTGAGTCAACAGTACTGACTTCTTCTCCCCAGGGTTATTCCTCTCCTTTTTTATGCAGTATTTTAGCAGCTACTGAACTTTTGACACTCATTTCAAGATCTCCTAAACCAGTCACTAAAACTGTACTCCCGCCTCCTTTTCACCAGTGCAGCATGTAGCAAGAACAGTGTAAGCACTTACATTTTCTAGTCAATGTCTTTTCTCCCTTAAAAATCAAAATCTGTACATGAAAACAAAAACCCCCAAACTTTCTTCCTCTTTTTTTTTTTAAAGAGAGAGACACTTTGAGGTAGAGATTAATCATGCAGCAAAAGATTAATTCCCAGCTGCTTGGCAACCATCTGGACATTCTACTGGTTAAAACACTAGTTTGAATTGCTAACCTACCCCTTTGATCTTTCTCAATGTCTCCAGCCCATATGTGCAATAATTAAAGACATAGTTCACAAACTATTGCAAAAATAAATAAATAAATATCTGTACATGTACATCTAGATCTCCATAACCAGCCTGACTGGTATCAGGAATTATAAATCAGCAGTCAGTTTATGAAAACATGTCTCATCCTGACATCCATTGTGTGTCTCACACCAGTCTAGCAATAAAATAAGGTTTGGGGTTTATTACATCACATTCTGAAGAGTTATCAAAGCAAGGCAGGATGTGACTTCCTCACACGGAACACAACGGACAACTTGCACATGTTTTTGGGAACAGGACATTAATCAGCCAGGAATCATGTTAACAGCAGTCAAGATTGCTGTGAATTTAAATATGAACGAACAGATTCCTACTCAGGACGATTATTCAGTGGTGAGAATCAGTTTGCAACTGGATTCTCCATATAAATCAGTCCCTGCATTCAAAAGAGACACTGGGGCTGTGGAGAAAAGGAGAAAATTCAAATGAACCAGAAAATAGTCACTGTCACTGCTTGGAATATTTATTTTCAGAAGCAAGCTGTCATAGGAAAAAAAGTTAGAAAAGTGAAAATCATGATGAAAGTCAGAATTATGTCACACCTGCCTTTTCTTGCCACCTCATGTGGGCCACACTCGTGTGAACAGAAAGCAACACACGTGCTTACATTTTAACAAGAATATTCACCAGAATTAAAAACCTTTACAATATTTATCCTTGGAAATCAGCATGACATTTAGGAGCAGAAGTATCCAGTGAACAGGATGACAAAAGAAGGGGAACAGCAAAGGAAGAGAAGTGGAAGAACAGAGGGATAACAAGAAAAGGAATTCCAACACAGGAAGCTCCAGCTATTGTAAGATTCAGGTTTGGGGCCCACTCAAATGCTTTCAGAAAGTTCATCAAAAGCACTCCTCCTATTATTAAAAAGCCCCATCACTGTCTGAGGAGGTTCCTTGTGCTGTATCCAGCTCTCCTGATTCCATGCACAGATGTTTATATATCCATCCACCAAAATTTAAACTCTAGAGACACACACAGACATAAGCACACACTTTTAATTCCATATAACCCACGAGAGAACAACGCTGATAGCTTTTGTTACCATTCTTGGAAGATACAAAGAAAAATATTGCTTTTCAATAAGGAAAAATATTAAATTCATCACATAGCTAAAGGCACAATAATGTTCATTGTACAGTGGTTTAATTACAAGAGTCCTTGTTTTAGGATACTGTCTCCATGTTGGGTTTATTTATTGTTTATAATTTGGCATGAATTTCATGTATTTAAATACTTCACTATGGAACAGGGCAAGGAAGAGGAAGAAATCAAACCCAGCAGGACAATGCCCACTGATCAGCACCTCCTGAGTGCAGGGATTCTTATCTTCAAACGTTCTTTCCCTTCTCTTTTCCATGCTAGCACCAGCCCGTGTTATTCACGCTCCCTCCCAACTTTTACAGCTTTCTTTCCTCCCTGCATTCTTTCCCCTACATTCTCTGTACGGTCCCTCTTGGGGAAAATCCATACCACAGCCCTCATGCAATTTGCTCTGTTTCAAGTTATAATCTCCTGCCAGATAAGTGAGAAGCACAGTAAATCTGCTGCTTTCAACACCTTCAATCCAGAGCACTTTTAGCCAGAGCACGACTTAACTGTATCAGCACTGCAGATTTTATCTTAATGTAAATATATCACTAGATCCCAACACTTCTGGTGCAGTAAAACCATATAAATGGCTTGATGATCTTTATAAACAAAATTTGGGTCATGCAGTAAAATGGAGTGCTCATTCCCAAAATAAAAGGAGAAAAACATAAATAAAGATTACAAAGATGAAGGTCCTAAACAGCTTTTTAAAAAGGCTGCATCCTAAAGATAAGACTTCTTGAATCATAAACCCATAAAACACTCTTCGTTTCCCATCTTACTTCTGGTCCTCGATCCATGAAGATGCACTTTCAGGGGAAAAAAAAAAAAAAAAAGACTTTTTCCCCACTCTCTGTGTTCTCTGTTATCTTACATCACTTACCTCATCTCTCCTTTTCCTCTGGTGTTCTCCCTCTTCCTCACTCCCCACCCCACATGACAAACTGGTGGAAGTTGTCCCAGGTGTTCTCCTGAAAACTCAGCCACTGCCTTCCCCAGCATCCCTCCTCCCTCCAGCTGCTCGACCTTTTAGTCTGGGCTGCTTGAGCACACAAGAGGCTGGGAAAGCACCAGTGGCTCCAGTGCCCAAAGCCTTTATCACTGGATTCCCAAAAATCAAAATAGAGCAGTGACAGAAGCACAGTGATAAAGTCAAAAAAAAAAAAAAAAATTGGAAAGACTCAGTGTTCTCAGTTAACCCAGACAGATGAAGCTTCACAATTTATTGTACAAAGCATTGCCAGCTTGTCTGAAAAATAAATAAATTAGGAGCCGGGATACAACTCAGTACAAATTTACTCCAGGTGAAAAATGCTAAGAATAAATAAGACTGACAAAATGAAACATTATGACAGAGAACTTCTTTAAAGAAACACCAAAATGTCTTCAAACAATCTATCAGATAAACCAGTTGTTTGATAAAGCTTTAAAAAATCAGTTTATTAACATAGCTAATTTTATTTTCTCATTCCAGAAGAATCCCAAACCTTGATCCCAGCAATGGTACTGGACATGTTTTTCTGAAAAATCACAAATCAGACTTTTCCTTTCCCCCTGCTCTGCCCTGTGGAGCACTGGGTGACACAGGATGGCCAGAGGTGAAATTCAAAGGGACTCTTTTCCCTTTGTATCAAGACAGGCCAGTCACCCCATCTGTGGTGCTTTGCTGTCCTGCTGAACACAGATTTATTCCAGTTGGGCTGCATCTTCCTTGTTTAAACCCATGATTTTTCAGTAATGACCATTTCCCAAATGGTTTAATCCATGTCAGAAGTATTTGGGGAAAAGATGACTAAAAGCTGCTGCCTGATGACATCGCCGTCCTCGTGGGGCTGTGATGTGGTTATCACTGCTCATGGCCATGTGTTCAGCATTACAGACTCTAAACAGGTGCAGGAATGCTTTATGAACAAAGGTCTAAAGGTTAAAAGCAAGAAACCCACAGTTGTCCTATTTTATGTTCTCCCGTTGTACTACAAAGAGGTTGAGAACAGTTAAAGGCTCCCCCGAACCCTTTTGTACAGCACCATTTCTCTGTTAATACATTCACATTCTATAAAGGAAAAGGCTTTATTCCTAATTGAGCTTCACAAACAAAATAAGATGAAAACACATTTAAGTTTTCTCGTTAATAGCACACACATGGTGATTGTGAAACACTGTCTGTAACCTTTCCAGTTCAAACCAGCCCACAGTCGAGCACCATTAGCAAAAAGTCCTGGATTTTTACTGTGTGGTTTAGAGGATTTTTCCACTGAACTAGCAAAGTATTAACTGGGTATTTTATGTAGCTCCTTGGCATGCATTCCTGTTTATTTAATTTGAAAATATTGTTTAAATGACAACATTGTGCTTTCAATTTATTTATTTCTTGGGCTATTTTCACATCTTATGAAACCTTGCCTCATCCTGAGGCACTGGTGGTTTGGACGTTGTCAATACAAAAGAACAGTCAATAGCAGAGCAGAGAGAGTGAAAAGGCACATGGATTGTGCAACTGCTTGTTGGGGCATCGAGTGACACAGCCAGGTAGCAACAGAAAAGATTTCATTAACAACTGAAGGATCTGCCAACCAATTTTATCCTCCTCTGTACCTCTGCTAAAGATGTTTTCTGAAGTGTCTTGAAAGTAACTTTAGGACAGTTCCAATCCATGTGTCCTTACAAGATACCAAGGAAGATGAGAAATATTTTCCTGCTTTGCTGATGATGCCCTTTCCTCCTCAACTCAGGCATATTTGGGGTCCTTTGTGAGTTTAGGTCCTTGTGGATCATAGGGAACAATGTACTTATGTCTCAATTTTCCAAGAGCATGTGGCTGAGAGCAGAAATTTGGAGGGCAAACAGAGCAGAGTGATAGATTTGGGGTTGTATTGGGCTTTTTTTTATGATTGGTTGGTTGATTAGGGGGTTCTATGAATCATTTTCCTAACGCACCTTGAGCTTCCATTCCTGATCGTTTATTCACTGTCTTTCAGAAAAAAGAAATGTGTTCAATAAAATGAGCAGCTTGTCACAAAATATCTCAGGCAGTTCACTTCTTTAAACCATGAAAAAAGGTGAAAATGACCACAAAATTTTACTTTTACACATATTCAAAGCAAAATAACACAGTGTGAGAGATTTAGACAGCCAAGCTTGGAATCTCAGGAATTCACAGTGTTCCAAAGAAGTAAAATAAAACCCCATATGACCAAAAGAGGATTGGAGCTCAATGAGGCAAATACAGAAATAATGTAGATCCTATCAGAAATAAGGTCAAAATCTGCTAATTTTAAAAGATATATAGAAAGTAAACAAAAGTCCTCACTAAATCAAAGGTTTCATTGCGTCTGTTAAAAAGTAATTTGGAAAATTCCGAGAATTCAAACTTCTCTCCACTGAAAATTCTTCCAAAGGACCAGTAAATGTGTTCAGAAAGTCTTTTTTACCCCTTAAATAACTGGGAAATACATTAAGTATTTCATGACAAGCCCTGTCACTTCAGCAAATTTCTCTTGCATGAGATTTTCTGCTACAATAACTTCCTTGTCAATGCCCAATTTCCAAGGGAAATGCCTTGAAGACTCCAAAGAATCCTACCTCTTTCTCCGGTGTTAGAAGCAGTGACTGCTGGTGCCGAGTGGGGCTGCTCTTCCCTAGGCCAATTTTAGGTGTCATCTATAGAACAAGAAATAGTTCAGAACAACCAATGAAGCTAAAAACAGTAAATCCAAGTACAGTCAATCCTGACCCGAAATTTAAAGTAGGGAGAATGTTTGTTTGCTCTAGTGAAATATCAGGGGAATATAAACACCTACCAAAGTCATCGGCACCCGTTTTTCTCGCAGGTATCTGGGGTTTTCTAACTGAAAAACAAGAGAGAGAAAAATCAGCAGGTCAACAATGTCTTATTTAGTCTAAGGCATCATAACTGAACTGTACTTGGCATAGAAATTAGATCACCCAAAAGAGCCACAGATGAGATTTCAACATGCCTTAAACGTTTTAGAAATAGGAAATCTTCCTAAGAGATCATTCGGTTGGAAACGATCTACTCAGCAAGTTTGATAATGTAAATGGACCAAAAAGTGCACTTTTTTTCCTCTCAACTATTGTGGTTGTAAAAATTCCATCAGTGCATATTATAGAAACATTTGGCAGCTGCATACAGAGGCGTATGCAAAAGATTTCTAACTTTATTTGCTATATTTTCATTGAAATCAGTATAAAGCTACAATGAATTTACAGATTATACTGATTAAAATCTAGTGCTTTTGAAAAATTACAGTTGAGTGCATTGAAACAACAGCCACACGTGTAAGTTATAGAGACAAAACATAAGGAAATGATTCATTAACATGACTGTATAATTAAAACAGCTCTCTTAATCACTGTTTTTAAGAACTGGATACAAAACATTGTTCCCAACCCACTTCCTCTATCAGACAGCTCTATCTTTCTCATTTTCTATGAGATGAGGCTCAAACATCACATCACAGAGAAAGCAGAATGCCCAAAAAAAGCTTTCAAGGGTATAATCCTGTAAAATATGGCAGCGAGATTTGGAATAGGAATGAGATTGCAATGCACATTAAAAAAAAAAAAAGTTGTAAGATTAGGTTGATCTATGAGGCATGGCAAATATATCAAATGCTTGCACTTTCTGCAGTAGTATGAAATAAATTTATGTGTTGAATTTATCAGTGGAATAGAGGCTTAATCCCTCTGAAATTTCAATTAGATACAGTGTTATTCATTTCCTGTCCCAAAAGGTGATGTAGGATTTGTGTGTGCTGTTGAGTTGTCGTATTTAACCCAGAAGTCGTTGGAGATGCTCACGTTTAACACATACATTCAATTTCAGTGAATATCCAATAATTTAATACATCATCGAGAAACCAATAATTTAACAATAACCTATTTATCTTTATTGTCAGGGAGTTTACTAAAACAGTTACATTAAACTTTCTTCCTTAAGAAAGTTTAAACCTGTGTTGGCACTTAAAATCCATGGGCAGCCAGCAGCGAATGAAGGAATCCTGGATGATGCCACAAAAATGAGGAACTCTGGACACAGAAGATATATTGGAAAGAGGAATACAGGAGTGGGATCATCCTGGAGCATTGACCACAGGAGATACAGTGGAGGGGAACAAAGAGCAAATCAATAGCGTGGGAAATAAAAGGTACAGAAATTCCAAACTGGAAAAATTTTGGATTTTCCTTGTTCTACACATTTGTACCTGCAATAGGATTTTCTACCTGCATTTTACTGCTATTATTCTCCTCCTCCCACCTCAATTTGGCCACTTCCCCATGCAGCCCACACACTTGATCATCCCCAGGCCTGAAGGTGTTTGCCAGAAGCCCAAGGTACTCCCCAGTATGGCATCCCAGAACCCTGAGCATCCGGGAACAGTGGAAACCTTCACCAATACCTGGTGGAATCTGGAGAGGGCTGCACAACCACATTTCAAAGGCTTAATTATTTCCCATGAGTCCTTTCTCTCATGCAGAATGAATACTATCACCCTTTAGTTTGGCTTTTTTAAAAGCTAAAAATGACTGTAAATATTTACAATTAATTCCAATCCTTTATCTGACCGTGACATTCAGCTGTGTGCAGCCTTCACTTCAAAACCCATCTGAAAAGCTAAGGTACATCCTACTTGTTTATGAGAGAGAAGAAAAATGTGTCTCTAATACTTTGTAGGGCCCAAGCCTTGCATTTTTTGATTTTGTACCAGCAGCCATATGTGCTTTGAAGTTAAATGTTCCCACTTTGTTACTTGTTGTGGATTATATCCACTTAAACTGATCTGTAAACATTTAATGCCTCAACATTCATTCTTTTCATGCTGGTCTTCTGCAAAACTTCTTGTTCGCAAAATTAGACCACATTAAAGAGGGAATATCACAATAAAGAATGCCCCAAAAAAGGGGGAAAAAAAGTTCTGTGTTTATGAGAAACATGCAAATTTAAAAATAATAAGCAAAAGGTCAAAGACAAGCCAAAATACATATGTATGAAACTGAAGGACTGCCATGAGAAGAGCAGTAAATCACATGCTTTTTTAAGAGTATGAACCAAATAAATGTCATCATGAAAGACATCTTTATTTGAACTAGAACTGAACTCTAATTTGTAAATACCACTTCTTAACAGAAATGGTATTTTGAATTTCTTTGTAGGAACGATTTTGGAATCTCCTGTTCTATTAGGCAGTCTGACAAGAAACCATGTCTCAATTTGTGAGGACTGCAATAGTCACCCTCTAGTCCTCCTAAACCAGAGCTGTGAAAGTGTTGGGTGATCAGATCCCCATGAAGAAATCCCCACCACTAACAGAGATAATCTACTTCATGAAAATATATGTGTTTCCTTAAGTTGAAAAAAAGTATTGCAGAAATGTACATAAAAAATAAAATTCCAAAACTGCATTTCAGGCAAACGAGCCATAATTTGTGTATTCAGTATTTTCAATTTCTATTCATTTTAACAACACCTAAAGTGGTCAAAACTAAATATTTATGAGTTACACAATTTTAAAGCTACCAATGCAAGCAGTGAGTGAAGCACTGACAGAAGTTGAAGAGGTTTCTCCCAAAAGCAAGGACAGTGCAGGAAAAGCACAATTTGGAGCTTTAAGAACTTCCACAAGTTTCATCCTCATCGATTATATTCCACCCTTCAGGCTGAAAATATTGTACAGGCTTTCCATCTGTGCTCTATAGCCCAGCCCAGAAACTCACAGCAAAGCTTTGCTCTTTTGCTCAGTAAATACCACAACAATGACAACATTGATGTCGTGGTTCCAAACGACCCCTCCAAAGTCACGTTCCTCTCTTTGGAAGACGCTGACCCAGGGATGGTTATCTCCAATAATCAATCCCCAACTGCAGCCTGTGTCAGTCCACTCACAGAAGGTACATTGTAAATATTAAGATTCAGGGAACAAAACCCCCACGCTTGCATCTGCAGGCTTGTTGCACATTTCCCCCCCCCGCCCCCAGGCTTCTTCAAAGACAAAATGTGATTGTTTTCAAAACAAGGATGGCAAAAACACACATGAAAGAGTTAAGAACACTTAAGACTTTGAAATGGTAAACAAGTAAACTGAACCTTGCCCTAAATTCTTACTTTAATCTAACAAACCCAGCCAGCCAGCATGTTCCCTACAGAAATAACTGCTGAGTAGCTTCAGGAAATTTGAGTAAGGACATTCTTATCTAACATCATAATTTGTAGGGAAGTTCACTTTAATGCTGCTGCTGCAGTCTTAGTGGAAGGACATTAAAGCACATGAAGATTGTTTGTCAGCATGGAAGTCGAATTTATTTTTTGAAGTCGCAACACCACTTGGAGTACACTGTGGGAAAGTTTTTCCAGTGCTGCTGCCCTCCAAGGCCACAACATATACAGTAGGTATGTTTATAGTAAGCAGGCAGACTGAGAAACCAAACAAAAGATAATCAAGTGGCTTGTGCAGAAATGGTTGAGCTTAACTAGACTGGAAAGACGCGGGCAGATGTGAGCCAAGCACAGAGAGCGGGCACAGCATCCAGTGCTGCTGCAGCCTCCCAAGAATTCCCAACGCTCCCATCCATTTAACCCTGTGTTAGAAAGCTTTCCTCCAAGGAAGGAGAACGGAACACAAGCCACCAACCATGGAATTTCTTTGGCCTAAGTCTTCTCAAACCTTTATTAGGCAACAACACTTCCCAGGATAAATTCTGGGCAAGACTGAGCATCCAGGTTCTCGGCACCGAAGAGCCCACATCACTTCTGGTAAAAGCTAAAGAGTTAATTCTTGTTCTGGCTGGATTCCAGTGATGAAAAATCGTGTGCTCCCAGATTAAAAAGCTCTTTGCTGTTCCCCCAGGGTACAATCTTTTTGTGTGCTTTCTGCCTAAAATGATGTGCTGAATTTCCTGGGATGTTTGAAAGAGATGCTTTGTCACACCTAAAACTGGCTAAAATTCGGTGACAAATGAAACTGCATTAGAGGCATCATGAGAGAGTGAGAGACAGACAGGCAGGTGAGGTAAGAATTTGCAGGGGTTTAATTTATCATTGTTCCTTTACATAACTTGAATTTTTTATCCAAAAATTATGTTTGTCTACAATCTAAAGAGCCCAGCTACAAGAGCAAAAAAAGGGGAAAAAAGAGCAGTTTAATTCCATTATTCAACAAGGTTCTTTTCCTGACACTGTACATATTTCACAATATTTAATTACTTTTGAGACATAAACAGGAGTTGGTCACCTTCCTGAAGGGCACTAAAGCTGCAACAACAGGCAGAAGTTTATTGACAGCTGTTTGTGAAATAAGATCACAGAAACATGGAAAAGCTTGGTCTGGAAGGGACCTTAAAGTTCCTGTCATTCCCCTATCCCAGGTTACTTTTATTACATTCTAAGATGGCTCCAGAATGACAAAGAAAGTCCAAAGTAATGCCATGACCAAAGATTACTGGTATTTATTTGTCTCCTGGCTCTGAACCTTCTCCCTTCCAACAGCCATACAAAAGGATTTTCTGCTTTTCTGCATTGCAAATGCAGCTTCAAGGCATGAACACCTGATAAAGGACAGTCCCTATATCAGTTTAGATAAGAGTCAATACAGGCTTAGGAAAACACATTTTATAATGTATGTAAAGTGAGTGGAAATTAGCATTCCATGTATGAAAGGCAAAATGTTGGATAGGGATAATCAGGAATGCTGCAAGGCAAAGGGAAAAATTCTTTTATTACTCACAAGAAGTAACAATATCAGCAAAGTAATACAACAGACTTACTTCTCCCGTAGAAAATGTTATGATGAAGAACAAATACCTGAAGCCTCCAGATGAGACTGTTAAGCTTTGACCTCTCTGCTTAGTAGAGAAATCATAAAAGCATTTCCCAAAACTTTTCACAGTATTTTTAATAATAATATTTAAAAAAACCCTAAATCACTGATGTAGGTATCTCATAAAAACTGGAAACACATCCCGTACGTGACCTTAAAAATACAAGAGCTTTGAAGAAGAGGAAATTTGGACTACATTAAAGAAGCAGGAGGCTGAAAGATAACAGCAAATATAAATTAAGAGTCTATAACTGGTCATCTCAATCCAGACAAGCCTGAGCTGGAGCAGTGAAGGCTCAGCAGCACCTCACAGCTGGAAGACACCAGGGTTGTCTCACTTTTGTGTGTACCTAGCAAGGTATTTGCAGATTCTTGGATAAGAGCATGGTCTCTATGTGTACTTGACTGAAATAATCACAGCTTCCTAAAATGACACAGATTCTTACTGAGAAAAAATCTGGATAACCAAAAAAACCCAAGGAAAGTCTGAAAAGCTTTTCAAGACAACTTCTTCACCCCAGGCAGCTCCAAGTGAAAGCCATTCCATATCTCCTTTCCCATCTTCCCCCACTACTGAAGTATTCTTTTGGGTCAAGGGTCTTCTGTATCTGAGGTGGGATCACTTGTAAATTAAGTTTCCCAAACAGTCTGCAGCTGGGAGTAGCAATTCAAGGAGAGCAAGATGCTCCCATGGCAATTTAAATGCTTGCTAATAACAGCAGCCACGTCTGACACTCAAATCTTACAGATGCCAAGGTGCTGCAATCATTTAGCAGGGTTTTTTTTTATTTTCAGTAATGACATATTCTTGAAGTGTGACACTCCACTTAAAACTTCCTGACCCTTTCAGAACCCACTGGAGGCCGTGATCCACAGCAGGGAAATGCTGTTCAGCAGCAACCCCTCACAGACCTCTCTTTTACAACCTCAAATCCTCTTTGTCAGGTAACTCCCAACAAGTCTTATCAGGCAATCAAAGTCTCTCATGAGCGACTTATTTAATTACCATCCCTGGAGAGGAGACTTGAAAAACTGATTTATGTGCCACGGTAGCCAATTTGTTATCCAAGGGAGCTCCCGTATCAGCAGAGGATCATCACAGTTTAATAACCAGCCATTATCAACACAACATGATTGCAAACTGGAATTTCAATTAGAAAAAGAAATAAAATACAAATAAAATGACAGAGATGAGAGATAAGCAGGCAGGCAGATCGACACTGATATAAAAATGTTGGATATAAAGAGATTCTTTGTCAGCATCAGTTGGAATAATTTGTAAAATGGCCAGGATTAAGTTTCCCCCCTTAAAGCAGCTTTAAAAGCTTGAGGTATTACAGCTTTCTGCTCCTATAATCCAATGTATAAATACAGCCCAGATTTCCAAAATCTGCTTGCACCTTTGTTTCAGACACCTGTACAGTGCTGACATTTTCACCCATCTCCACCTTCAGCTTGGAAAAAGCAAGAGAAACACCAAGAAGGACACAAACCCATTAATATTCTTTGTTATCATTTCTGATTGTACTGAAGAGAACTTGGCCATCAATGAAAACCTGGAGTGTAACAGGCAAGAGTTTTAAATGCTGTCATATCCCTCTGGACTGACAATAGTGTAGGAAGAATGAGGATCGTTTGGCAGCTGATTTAAATGACAACATGAAAATATATTATTATTTTTCAAAAAACAAGGCTGAACTATTTCATTAAACTCTCTCTAATTACTCCTAACTTTGGCTGCAACTCTGTGAGCTTCCCACCTGTGAGAATAAGCACAAAATGAGAAAAAAAAAGGAAGAAGAAACCTCCCTGTTAAAATCAAAGTGAACTTAATAAAACAAAATTGCTATGAGGATATGAATTCTAATGAAACAGGTTAAAGATTTGGTGGTACAAGTGAAAGGGTTACAAAAAAGACAACACAATAGGAAAATACATTAAAATACAGCTACAAAGAAGAGGTCACTTCATTGTGACCTTAGAACTATGGTGGACTAAGACCGAAGAAAATACAACCAAGGGAATAAAGTCTTATAAGAGTAACAAATTTGAATTATTAAAAGGGAAAGAAAGAGGTGAACACACAGAAAAGCCTCCTGAACACTTTCAAAAGGAGGCACACTGACCAAAAGAAGTTGATTTGTATTAATGGCTTGCAAATTCTGTACTGGTTAAAAAAAACAAACCCAGAAAGCCAAACTCTTCTTTCATTTATACAAGTATAAATAAAAAACAATGTCATACAGTCATCAAGAAATAATCTGAATTTCGACCAGAGTGAGACACTTCATTCTGACCAGCAGCCATTATTTTGCCTGATTTATCAGTAACCATATTAAATATGTGAAGATTGTTATTACTTAAAATTTTGATGTTTTCTTCTCATACATTCATGAAGAACCTTTCCAAGCTTTACCAATTCATTTCAAAAAGACTGGTTGCCACATGAAGTTTTGTTGGCTAAGCTCAGACTACATTCCTGAGGATTCAGTAATTCCCAGTGCAAGTCAATAAATAAGTAAAGTGCTCAGTTTATTTTACCCCAAGATTCCAACTATTGAGTCGTGCTTCGAGGTCATCATCATCCAATGAAAAGTTTCTTTTCTGATGATCATCCTGGAACACAAGGAAAGGCAAAGAAAATACCAGAACTGCTGGCAGACACATCATTTAAAATTAAGCTTCTCATTGGCATGGCCATACCTACTCTGCATTTCCTGATAGTGTCACAGTACCTCTGACAGCTGTCACCTAAACAGCTCAGTTTCCAAAAGGCTACTGGGCTGAGAAAGAAGTTCAGAGGATAAATTTGCCCAGATCTCCACTTCAGTGTTCTTCTTCATTCATTTCCAAAGCAATGGTCCCCTCTACAGAGGGTGAATTTACTAAATGCAACTCAGAATGCTCCATTTGCAGGTAACATTCTAGAAACAATTTAGCTCCACAGTACCCTTTGTGGTGCTAATCCAGTATTCAGAGACCACCCCATCAGCCTCCAAATAAAACAACAGATTTAAAAATTAAAGGAAACCACAGCAAGGCAGCAGTGGTTACCAAAGCAGAGGACAGAGCAGCTGCTGCCCAGCTCAAGGATCTTCCCTGATTTCCAGCATCCAGCCAGGGCTGTTATTGCTGCTCAAGGAAGTGACAAGGAATGACCTTTCAGAAGAAAAGCTTTTCCTGTGGGATAACACTGAATGTATCCAATGGGGAAGCTGCTGCAGAACATTTCCCTGAGCTGGGGTATTTAGAAAAACAACACTGAAGCCTGAATTACTTTGTCTCATTAAGTGAGGTTTGTGTGTGGGGCTGCCAGCACCTCTTCTTTAAATCTCATTTGTCACAAGCATCCAGTGACTGGAGCTTGGGCTGCAGTCCATCAACACTTGGTTGAGGCAGCTCTTCATGTTTCTTAAAAGTCTCCCTGCTCCTCTACCTGGGCCTGAATGATGCCAGAACATCTGTGCATCACTGACAATGGAACAAGGTATTGTTTGTTCCAGCCAGCCCAACGTTATCAAACTGTCTGGCAAAGCAAGAGAGGATTATTTCACTTAAAGGCCCCTTTAAAGCTGTAATCACAGGAGAATCCAGTCTATGGAGCTGAAGAACAATGAAGTGCAGTGATTTATCAAACACTGCCCTGGAAGCTGTGGCAGAGCAAGTGACAACAACAACTAAAAATAAACAAATCAAAGCAGCAAAACTCCCCTACAAAACTTTAAAGCCCCAAATCCAGGTTTCAACTGAAGAACACAACTTTTTTTTACAGTAACTCTTCCATAAGGAGTATTTCCTGAAGTAAAATAAACAGGAAACCAATAAGGCGAAATTTAGTAAATCCAGCATGTGGTTCTATTTTTAATTATGGCATTTCTGTATTTAAATTACATTTGTATACATACAATCAACACACACAAAAATACATTCACAGCAATCAGAGCCAGAGCACAGACACTGATTTTTGCCCACTGAGCACCTGTAACCTGCCCTGATAAACCATTGCCTTGCTAATCCTCTATTCCAGATGCACAACACGGATTTCCTCAGCAAAGAGCTTCCAGTTTATCCTATTTGCACTTCATGTCCTCAGCTGTGCCCAGCTGCAATCTTTCTAAACTATTCCTCTGATAGAATCAAAAAAAGAAGCGTGGGCAGAGCCAGAGGAACAAACAGGAAATTCAGTGTTCATGGAGGGGTGAGTGTTATTCTAGGTGTGGTGAAGGACACTGCAAGGCCACAGAGCACACTTTTGAGGGTAAACAGCACAGTTCTTGGTATCACACATTTGTCAGGAGGAATTGTCAGTGCAAATGCTTGCAATTACATAAACAACATCATTGAATATTTTGGATTAAAAAGGTTTCAGACAAAGCCCGTTCAATGCCCTTTCATCAGTCATAATGCTCAGTGTGGAAAGTCTGATGAAACAAACTGTCCAAAATTCACTCTTTCAGAGGTCAACCATCACTGAACAGAGCCAGAGGCATCTATGCAGCTTTCTTTAATCTGCTATTGCAAAATAAAAGATGATGTCAATGCAGGCACGTTGCCAAGCCCAGGGAAAACAGTGCAGCAGACACTGAACACACAACACCAAACAGAGGTCAAGCTTTGGGATGAACTGAGAGCATCCTACAAGAAATTCTTTTCCCCTGCACTGCAGAGGACAGATTTTGATGAGCTTTAGTCCTTCCTATCACTCCCTCCCAAAAGTCTGCACCTTTACACAGGGATCATGACCCACACAGCTGGAAATAACAGCTTTACAGGGATATCTAAAACCAACTCAGGGCAAGTAGAGCTTTTTAGGACAAAAAGGAGAAGCATCTTACAGACAGTGATGTGCCTAGGTCATCTTCATCTGGCCGGTGAGGAGAACTCAGACAACGGGATATTACTGATGGCTTCTCATTGAATCTTTCCCTGTTGTTAATGACAAGAGGAAGCAGAAAGAGAAGAATTCATTTTCAGCAACTTGTGGCACACAAAGGACGTTAATCACAGAACAGAATTGTCTAAAATATACACAAGAAAATAACTGGCAAGATTGAAAGATCAAAAAAAAAAAGGAGAAAAAAGAGAAAAACTTCTTGTTAAAGGCAAACAAAAGCCTTAAGTGCTCCATTAAAAAAAACACCACCAAAAAACCCCACACCAAAAAACCCACTATAAATAACATGTACATGACAGTACATTAAAAAGCATTCTTTGCTTTTCTTTTACTACGTCACCCAACATCTCCCAAAGGATTTTAGGATAAATCCAAGCTAGGGAGAGAGCTGATCTAGGAGAATGTTTTTGAAACAAAATTGCTAAGCATATGAAACAACACAGGATGGAGTCCAGTGACTCAAAGAAAGAGGAATTAAGGTGATGGTTGGTTGCTCCGTAGAGGAGACTTTTAATACCAAAAATACAGATTAGAACAAGGTAAATGATCCTATAACACACAAAGACAAGGGCAAGAACTACACACACAGCTCAGTACAAAGGCAGTGGCTTGAAAGGCCAGGGTGGAGAGGAACACGTCAAAGGAACAAGTTGCAAAGATTGTCAAAGTTTCATTTCATTTCTGTTTTAGGAACTAAAGTGGAATTTAAGGGGGATGGTAAAGAAAAGCCCACAAGACAGGACACAAGCACGGCATGACCAAGTGCTCTGTCCATCAGAGCTGGACAGGAATTTTCTGGAAAAGCTTTTGTTGTAAATAAAACACTTGACCAAAGGGAAATTAAGATCAGCAGATAGGTGAAGAGAACTGTCACTGATGCACCTGGTCACAGACATTTCTCAGCCACAAAATAGGGGAATAAACAAAAATAAAATAAAAAATATAAGCATTTGTTAGATGGGCTGATACAGCAAAAGATCCAAAACAGTAGTGAAACACCCTTCAGCACATACTCCACTATCAAATCCACAGGTATTAAGGTAATTAAAAACTGCTGTTAGTCCCTTCACCTTCCTATGACTGGCTATATTATATTAAAGTCAAATCAAACCATTAAAATACCTCCCTTCCTTTCCATCTGGCAGCAAATGAGATGGTTGCTATGCCAGAAAGCCACTGAGATGAATGAAGTGTTTATGAACAGAACAACAACTGTTGGATGTACAATATAAACCAGTCACTTCTAGGAAGACAAACACCAAGTTTTCATGAAGCCCAGGGCCCAGCTTTCATCACAACAGCAGGGAACAGAGAAATACAACAATTGGGAGCCTACCTTCCCTTCCAACACCAATAAATCCCACATAAACAACATGTATGGATGCACAATAACAATTAGAAAGCAGTAAATAGTTGAGATAAGCAAAGTCTTAGAGGTAAAAAAGATCAAAAGGAATATAATAACACAATGACTGCCTCTTGCATTTCTTAGCAGGATTTCATCTGACACAAAATTACCTTTAATTAAAGGGAGATAAATCTTTGCCTGTGAGTAAATCTGCCCTTTTATCAGATTTCCTTTCTGAACAATACTCAAGTTACCTAACAATGCAATCAAGTTCCAATTGTTAAAAATGAGGGAAAACAGAATTCATGTCCTCATCATTCAGAGATTCAGGAGTACCAACAAATGCACAACCCAACCCAGGCTGCCTGTAATATTTTCAAACTGACCAAAGGGAGGACACAAGTCTATATGTATTCTTAGTTCTGTATTTGCTATTTTGAAGAGGAACTGAAAAGGAAGCTGCTTTACCTGATTCTACAAACCAAATTTGAAAAGATTCTTAAGGATGGACCACAATTTTGCCCCTATCAAGTATGTACCACCTGTCCACTCCCTTTTCCAGCCTCCTGCTAATATGAGCCAGGCTCCAAAAAGCACAAGATTAATTCTTTTTCCTCCCACTGAAGGTGAGTGAAGGATGATCAGAGTTTTGACATCAGCCCTGGGACCTCCTGCTTCAGCCCAAGCAGAGAGCTGGCTTGGGAGGAGGAAGCAATTGACTGCTAATAAAGGAGATTAGTAAATATTCCTTCTAGGAACAAAGTAAGGGAAACTCACTGATTCCCCCTGCTACAGCACAACTACACACCAACCCTTAACAGTGTTTTCAGGCACACTCTAAAAACATAAAGTAGATTTTTCCTAGGGAGTCACAAAGCCCGGGATCCTGTTCAAACCAGTCTAAATATTTCTCAAACCAACCCTCTCACATTTCAAAATAAAGCTGCACCTTTCCAGCCCCAGATAGTTGGATTTATTCATCCACACCCCAGTTTGTCTACCTCCTCTTTATTTAGGCAGAAAAACTTCATATGAAAAAGCCAAAATTGTCCAACACAGAATTATTTGTATTGCAAGATAAAAATCACTATGAAAAGAACTTCTCTGTTTGTTTGGGTCTTTGAAAGGAGAGAATCTTGAGATAAAGAACATCAAGTAGTTACTCAAACATGGCTCACTGACATTATCTATTTTGCCCTGAGAAAATGTTGTAAGAACTGAGTCATGGCTGGAATGCAAAATTTTCATCCAACTACACACATTCCATGCCCGTGGATTCAGTTTTCCCAATGCACATTCAGAGGAGAGAGACAAATCTAGTGGAACTCGGTCACCATCTGCTGGCTCTCCCTACAAACTGCACATCCTGAAATATTCAATATATGCCATTTTTACCTGCACTGATATCTCATCCAAAACTGTAAATACAAAGAAAAACAGGATCTGTATGTTGGATATAGGCAATATCTTAACATGTTCACATTTAAATAAGTATTAAGTATGTAAATATTTTGTATTTCTACAAAACACAACAGCTGAAATATTTGCCTTCACTATTTTTTTGCATAACTTGCAGGAAAATTAATTTCTAATTGCTGAGAAGATTAATTTATGTAATCTATAGAACTATCAAGCTTTTCCAACACAAATTCAGATTTCCTTAGACACAGCCCCAGTCTTCTAAATCCAGTCCCCTGTTACAAGTGCCTGTATAGCTGATTTTTAATTCCCAGACTCCTTTAAACCAGTAACATTATTCAATTACATCTATTTGCTTTTCCTGGCATGGAATAATTAGCAATCCAGGTCTCCAGAGAAGTCACTAGAGCCTTGGTAACCATACTGATCACCAATGTAGGTATTGCTTTATTGCCACAGGATAAAAAGGAAAAAGTGAAATAAAGCTTCACTACACCAAAAATGACTGTGGGAACTTTGCCAGGCCAAGCTGAATCTCAGGTTCAGACACTGAGTGGGAAAAGACATCAGATTCCCAATATTCTACTATAAACCGGGTAGCAAAAGAGAGAAAAAAAATGGGAAAGAAGGAAGGGAATTGGTGGAACTGCACCTCAGCTTTCCGTAAGTGGGGACCGGCCCCAGTCAGATAAAGAAGAAGGAATATGCAAATCCCACCCCATCTGACAGTACAAATCAGGAATTTGGAGTAATTAGGTGTGGTTTTATACCACAAATATGGCCTTGTAGAGATAGCAATGTGCTAAATGGGGCCTGCTGGGGGAGAGTTGTGCTGATATTGTTTCATTGCTTCTAACACCCAGAGTGACACTTGAACCTGATGATGCTGCTCCCAGGGACTGACACAACCTGGTCAGATCCAGGCCAGGTATCCTGACATAGCACAACAGTAACAAAAATTTATCCAAGGTCTCAAAAAACATTTCTTAAAGCATGATGCATTCCTTGCTTTTCTAAGGTGAAATCTTTATATTTTTTATTTTTTTTATTAAGGGTATCTGGGCAGTTCCTCCCAATAATTCTCTGTTTCACCAAGCCCAAAGCAGTAATCTCATAACTCAACTGGCAATTCTCCATTCTCTGGTTTTTAAACCACAAATCAAAACCACAGGTTCTTATCAGAGCATGAGTGCAAGCAACAAACCAGAAGAGCCCCTAATCCTCAAGAAAAGGAGATACAGAGACCTCAGACCTAAGAGCATTTTAAAATGATTGTTAAAATTACACACAGTCAATGGACACAGAAAAGTTCCATGATGCCATATCAATGTGATTTAACTTGCAAGTGTCTGTCACTTACCCAAACCTCTGCTGAAAAACTAAAAACATGATTGAAAATTTGAAATAGACAGCATACACATCAGTGTGCCTCCAAGAGAACAGCTAAAGATGGCCACTTCTGAAAAATCTAAGTGAAGACGTTAAGGAAGCATTGGACTTCTGAAACAAAACCTGCAAATGCATTTGTAAAGCCAAGAAACTAAACCAGAAGCAGAGCAAACACTCATTTCCTCTTGTACAGCACCTTCTGAGCTCTGAATAATATTCACTCCATGTCTGAGAGTGTTTCCTTCACCAAGGATTTCTGAGAGGTTAAACATTAAGTAGACTTTAAAATGAGCAAATTCCATCCATGACTGAAATGCAGCCACATAAAGAAAAAAAAGGAACACAGATCTTGATAAACAGCACAAAGTTGCACTGTGTAGGGAAATCCAGAATACTTAAGAACAGTGGATTAAACTACAATTTACCTAAGAGTCCCACAGATTAGGACAGAATAGAGCTGAAGTTTTCCAAGTGTCCAAATGACCAGCTTGTCACTCCTTCAGTACTGGGGGGACATCTTTCTAAGCCAACAGGAAAACAAGCCTTAAAAACATGACACATCCCACCCCTTTTTCTCTGCTGTAAACAGCTCTGTTCTCATCTGATTGGAACTAAAGATGCAGCTTAAACTCACTGGCTACTGCAAATCAAACACCTACACCTTGCTCAGCAAAACTTGCTTATCTGCTGGGAGCCACTATTCTGTTTCCTCTAAAAAAAACTGTGAGCAGCAATCATAGCACAACCTCTAAATCTACCATCTGTATGCTTGTTTATATTTCTAATATTTAGGAAAAAAAGCCACTAAAATCTATTTGATTAAACAGCTGCTTTCAGCATCATGGCCTTAGACTACAAACGTAGACCTTGATTTTCCACGTTACGTGTCTGCAAATGAAAGGAGGAGAACAGGAGAAGGGAAAGGGGATAGAGAGATGGAGCATGGAAGAAAATGCACACGAGCCAGAGAAGGAGACATAATGGAGAAAAGTAAGGACAGAGGAGTCTAAAAGTTCTCATTACATTGAAGCTGTCACCAGAGTTTTCTCTATATAAAGCACAAACACTAATGGTGATTCCATGAGGGAGTGCAAGAAACTCATCCAAACCGAGACATCCAGAGCTTATCAAACCAATCTTTTAAATACAAACCAAACACTGACTAAAGCAAGGACAGCAACCTTACCCAGTTGCAGGTGGTGTTGCTGAAGATGATTCCTCCACAGAAGATACATTACTTTCATGGTTTCCCAGCTCTCCTACCACCCACTCAGGTAAGAAGTCAGTGCTACTGTTCCGAACTCGTGGTGCACTTGGTTGATCAAAATAAACTGACTGCAATGAGAACAAATGGAAGATCAACACGGGAATATATTTACACTGATACATTCTTTACACCCTTCTGTCACTTCTTGCAGGAGTATCTGCAGTATGAACATTCCTCTTCCAGTGAAGTCAGTGAGCTGTGCAGACGCCACCTTCCCAATGCATGGGAATTCATGGCAACAGAGGAAATACTTTCCAATACTTCTAACAGGATGGGTATTTTAGCAAAAATTGGCACTGTTATCTCACTGAAGTTTATGCCAAGGGTTGACACAGCATATTCAGTTCTTCAGAAAACAAACTGCAACTTCAAAACTGTCTGTGTGAATTCTACAGTCGGGCTACTCAAGTGACCACCTTTAAGACCATCTTTCCTTTCACAAAAACTATCTACTGATTAGGACAAAAGAAACCCTCAAGGGCCTTTTATTACATTTTTCCAAATAATTAGAAAAAGATTACCTTTCTGTCCCTTCAAAACACTTGTTTTTATAAGCCTTCTAACCAGAATTTTGAAGATACAGGTCTCAACAAGTTTTCCCCATTGCAAGGTTTTCCCAGCATCAATTACAAGAACTGCCTTTATTCATCACATGCAGTTCCACTCGACCCATTCAGAACTGGTTCTCACATCTGTGACAAACCAAAGACGGAAAAGCAATTTCAGGATGCATTTCAGCAAGTTTGTCTTACAAAGAAACGACACCCACCATGTAGGCAGGCAAAGTTTTCAGCATTCCTTCCTCTGGTTTCTGGGTGAAGGGACCGTCCAGAACTCCTCTCTGCAGCATGTGGAGCAGCAGTTTTGCATACAAGTTTCGATTCTCCCTTCCCACTATTCCTATGCCTGCTCCTGAAGGTCTGCAGAGTTTTTTAATCCACAGTGAGCATCTTTTTCTTTCTGAAAATATAGATATACATGGTTACTATACATTTGCAGAACAAATAAACAAGTTCAGAAAACAGAAGCCATCGCTGGTCACCGATTTTGTAGGTTTCTCTCTCCTACCCTAAATTTTAAAGCAAAACAAACAAAAAACCCCAAACGACTGAACCAAGTAAAAGAAATGGTTAAATACCTAGATGAAAAAAAAGTCTTTAACAACAGTTCAAGTTTACATATTCCACAAACGTTGTCTATAAACTCATGTTTACCACAAGTTTACATCACTTTTAGAGGCAGCATGTTGGGAATCAATCCCTAATAAGGACAGAACATGTAAAACACCAGGAATTCTGCACTTACTGCAAGAGCTGCCATTACAGCTTGCATGACCATTAATACTTCAAATACACAATAAAACCTCATCTACTTAAAAAATTAAATCTCTATTTACACAAGCTTTGCTACCAGATGATGAAACCATTCATTTGGTTAAATGCTTATACATAAACCTCTCAATTTTTAGGGCTTGTGCCTTTAACAACCAGCTTGTTGTAAAAATTCAATTAATACATCAATTATTAATTGATGTTTCTATTATTACACATTGCTGATCAACTTTTAACTTTATAGTTAATAACTAACTGCAGTTTTGTGAGGGTTATCTCAAAAACAATGCCCTTTAGAAGCTTTCTGTTTCTAGGTTTTTAAAGATAGATGTTAATGTATTTCTACAAAAGCACATTCACATCATGAAAACAAGACAAACAATTGCCGTAGGTACTTAAAACATCCAACTTTAGAAGTTGTGCAAACCCCCCATCAAAACTGTACCTTGTAAAGTCAGAAACTGTCTGGTTAAATTAAGTGATCCAATTACACATTATAATTATCAGTCACCTAGGACTTTGTTATCAGTGTTTAAATGCACATTTTACCATATGTACCTGAACTATGCTGCAGGCTTAGGACATAAGGCTTCATAGCCACAACACAGCGATCTAATTCTGCATCCAGTTTTTCTTTTATTTCCTCTTCACTGTTCATTTTGAAAGAGCACAAAGTAACCTGTGAAATTAATGACATTGATGTAGAAAAGGTCAAATTCTGTTTCACATCAGCCTCTGTTCATCTTAGGCCACACAAAGATGTGCCTGGAACAATACGGGAAGTGAAACTAGATGTGTTGTTACGTTCAAATAAACACAAAACTAAAGCAGACTCCTTGTCAATAACAGGTACTCAGTGTAATCTACAAGAATGTGCTTGCTTAGACTTGAAACTGAATAGCCAACCACAGAACAAATGTGTTCATTACACCCAATTCGTATAAAACACCTCAAGGCGTTTGTGTGATGCTGCATTCCTAACTTGGTGTTCTTTAGAATTAGAGGGATTTTTCTAAAGAATAAGGTGGAAAAGAGGGGGAAACAGCAGGCAGAACTATAGTTAGAAGTAACAGAACCAAAAATGCTGTCAGGACTGTTTTTAAGGAAGCAGCACCGCAAAAAGCAGCCCTCTGCACTCCTCTGCCGTTCGTTTCCCAGCTGAGCGGGGACCTTTCTCTGGACATTCCAGCAGTGACCACGCTTCTGTGCCAGCGGAGCCCCGGGCCCGCCCCTGGGCCCTTCCCTGCGGCCAGCCCGGCCCCCGGCCGTGCCCCGGGCTCCGGAGCGCACACTGCTGTCCCCTGCACCCCGATCTGCCCGGCCGGGCCCCGCGGGCCCTGCCCCGTTACCTCGGGAGGCTCCGGGTCTCAGCCACGGCGGGGGAAGGCGGCGGCGGCGGCCGAACGTTCAAACCGGCCCCGCTCCCGGCAGCCCCGGGCCCCGCGCGTTTCCGTTTCCGCGGTGACCGGGCCCGGCACGGCCCGGTGGCCGCAGGCGGGCGGGATGGAGCACCCGGGCACGGCCCGCTGCGGTGGGAGCGGGAGTGCGCTGGGGAGCTGTTGGTCCCCAGGGACGGGAAAAGCTCCTGGGACTGAGCGAGGGCGAGGGAAGGTGCTGCTGTGGCACCGCGGAAACGCAGTCACGGCTCTGAGAGGCGCTGGGCTCTTCCCTCTGGTGACCGGGGACAGGAACCGGGGAACGGCTGGAGCTGTGCCTGGGGAGGTTTAGGTTGGATAGTAGGAAAAGGTTCTTCCCCCAGAGGGTGCTCGGACCCTTAATAGGCTCCCCAGGGAATGGTCCCAGCCCCGAGGCTGCCAGAGCTCGGGGAGCGTTTGGACAGCACTGCCAGGGATGCCCAGGGCGGGGTTGTTGGGGACTGTGCAAGGCTGGAGCTGCGCTGGATGATCCTGTGCTTCCTGGCCGAAGCGATGAATGTCCCCACAGCCCAGCAGTGCGGGCACGGTGCAGCCAGTGCTCCCCCCGCTTCACCTCCCTGCACAGAGTTATTGATCCGCTCACACACGGACGGGAAACGCCTCAGGAGGCCCCGGAGGAGCCTCGGGGAGCTCCGAGGGAGAATCGGGAGATGCCGAGCCCCAAGTCCTCCGGCACCTGGGTTTGGCCGATGCCCAGCACAAACACAGGCTGGGTGGAGCGCTCCTTGGCAATGTTGGTGCGTGAGAAGCTCAACCCGGCCGTGTGCCCGGGGCTGGTCCCCCAGCGAGGGCGGCAGGACCGGGGAGATTCTGCCCCTCTCAGGTGAGACCCCACCTGCAGAGCTGCCCCAGCCCTGGGACCCAGCACAGGAAGGACCTGGAGCTGCTGGAGAGAGCCCAGAGGAGGTCACAGAGATGCTCTGGAGCCAGGCTGGGAGAGCTGGGGGTGCTCACCTGGACAGGAGAAGGCTCCAGGGAGAGCTCAGAGCCCCTTGCAGGGCCCGAAGGGGCTCCAGGAGAGCTGGAGAGGGACTGGGGACAAGGGATGGAGGGACAGGACCCAGGGTATGGCTTCCCAGTGCCAGAGGGCAGGGCTGGATGGGATCTTGGGCAGGAATTGTTCCCTGGCAGGGTGGGCAGGCCCTGGCACAGGGTGCCCAGAGCAGCTGTGGCTGCCCCTGGATCCCTGGCAGTGTCCAAGGCCAGGCTGGACACTGGGGCTGGGAGCAGCCTGGGACAGTGGGAGGTGTCCCTGCTGATGGGCTTGAAAGTCTCTTCTAACTCAATTCTGTGATTCTGTGTTATAAATTTAACGAGATTGGTTCAGGTCCTTGATATGCAGGGGAGGGACTTGGTGCCTCATGGGTGCCGGAGAGCCGGGACTAGAAAAATGAGGGTACAGCAGCAGTGGGGAACAACCCCGGGTTCTTTGTGATGTGTTATTTAATTCCTGATAGCTGGATATTGGATATATCTATTTTTATATGTTCATTATGATCAATATTTGGGGGAAAAAATCCTTCTACTCAGAGCTTAGTGAAAAATACTTGCCACCCTGAAGTTAAAGGTCAATAAACCAGAAGTAGCTTTTGATCCTGAGCAGGGGGGGGTGAGTGCCAGGAACTGAAATTGCAGAAGAAGGTTTAATAACTTCAGATCCAATTTTATCCACAGTTTCTGAGTCAAATCTGTTCAAGTATATTCTTGTAGGTAATAGAGCAATTTTGAGCTCACTTTAAAACATTAAATATGCTCCATGTTTTCTGGGTTGTTCATGTCCTGTCCCAAGGACAGAGAACATGAGGGGGTGTTGTGGAATGGAAGAATTTCAAAGCACATGCCTGACACTTCTGCACAAAAACCATGGGTTGTACTTGTTTTGTAGCCATTTTGAGAACTCCATCACTTAATCCAAAAGAATTAGAGAAATCTTTCAGCTGTCCAGTCTCTTCCTGAGTGAATGAAATGTGTGTATGTATGATCCCAAATAAACCCTCTGACCTCTTTGATTCATTAATTTCTCTTGCCCCAAATCTGTGCTCTGTGTGTAGTGTCTAAAGCACTTTTATCTTAAACAAACAAACTCTTCAACACTTCTGAGCTTGATTCAGATGCACATGCACATCAAACAAGAAATCCTTACGTGTGCAGTAGGAAATTGGCTGGTTTCTTTGATTTCTCAGCTAATCTTCAGCAGAAATGATGCTGTGTTAGAGCTCACTGGGTGATGGCTCTGACACTGGGGCCTACTCAGAGTGCCTTAAATCCATATTTGCATAGAAGCAGTGCAAAAATCAGTGGTGGGGTATTTCAACAACAACAGCAAGGATGATTTATTATCTTTAAATTCCAGATTTAAAATCATTGTCATCTGATATGTATTGGAACAAGGGACACTTTCCATCTGTGTGAAGCCCATGGTAGTTTCTCACAGCGCAGTAAGGCTGCCGTGTTTCTGCATGTTGCCTTCAGATTTGAATTTATCTCTGTCATGCTCATCACAAAGTACTTTGAAACAAACTGAATTTGCTGGAATATGATGAAAAAGAACATGAGTCCAAGCAAAATCAATGACTGGAACCACTACTCCAGGAGAAATTTTCTGAGGGAATAGATCCAGTTTCTGGGTCTGCTTCCCAAGGCAAAGCAGGGTGGCCAGAGAGGTTGGAGCCTACCTGAAGTGATTTGACAATTGCATATTTGTCCAAAGGAAAAAAAAAAAAAAAGCAGAAAGAAAAGATTGAAGAAAGGACTGAGATGTTGTCTCCAGCCAAAGCTGCAGCCTGGAGATGAGGAGCACTGATGGGCTCTGACCCTCCTGAGGAAATCACTGTAGATACACTGATATAGAACACAAACATATCCCACCCAGAATACAGAACAAATTCTCAGTTTGAATTGTAGAAATACGGTCATTTAAGTAAAGCATATTCAGTATTTTTTTTTTTTCACCACATTTCACCATGTTCTCTTATCTCTTTAACTGTCTCGGCAGGTTGCCATAAGTAACATGAACATAGCTTAAGGCATTTTTTCAAGCATCTCAAAAGTATAGAAAAAAAAAGAAGGCAGGTTTCACTGCCTCATACCAGCTTCTGGAACACTTGGAGTTGCAAGACGTTATTTTTCAGACCTTCTGAGCAAATCTTTCATGTCTGGAAAGCTGTGATTCACAAACACCTCACTACTTCAAAGAGTTAACAGGTCACAAATTTTTTTCTCCCTCTTCTTGCTTCAGGAGAGTAGATAATAAATTCAGCATGTGAACATTGGCTCCTAAGGGTGATCCTTTCAAGTATTCCAGTGCTGCATATCCAGCGAGGAAGCAGGGCCAGCCAGGGTGTTCAGTCATTATCCTGCTGCATGGGTAGGCAGAGCTGGGAAAATTCCCTTAGAAAAACCTCACTTTTCCTGGGGTAGCTGTTTTTGTGCAAAACACAAGTAATTTCAGGGGCAGGCAGCGTTTGGGTGGCAGTGAATGCTGAGTTTACTTACGGCACCTTCACGGGGTTTGCTGTGAAGCACAGGTTAATATTAAACTGTGTTTGCTATCTCAGCAACTGTCCTGAACATCCTGATCCCAGATATGGATCCACACACGACATTTAGATTGGATTTCCAAATTAATTCTCTCCTGCCAGCTGATCTGTGTATGTGTTAGAAGGAGTTACAGATATGTGGGCCTGAAAACATCATTTGAGGATCCCACCTAAACACATTCAGAACCAAAACTGCACCAACAAAATAGCCACGCTTCAGTTGCCAGCATGAATTTGTCTGTCTCTGCATTAGAAAATTAAATTGTTGATGAGTACAAAGTACTAAATACTTAATAATAGCTGCCTCAATCTCTCCTTAAAAAGAGGAAACATAAGGACAAATTATATCAGTCATACTATTAAAATATTCATATGCAGCCTTAAAAAAAAAGAAAAAAAGATAATTAGAGTATGTTCAGAGTTCTTTATGGCAGCTCCACCATCTTACAATTAGTTTGATCTTAATGTTAAATGCTCCTTTTAAAAGTTCTTCAGTGGATTACTTACTGTAGAGCTCATGCTTTTTATCAAAGAAAAGGCTTTTAAACTGCAGAGGGAACCATGTATGACTCATGACAATTTACTATATGTGTACCACAAATATTTCTTTATCACTTTCTGCTATGTTGAAATTATAATTACTTTTTCTGAATGAAAATACAGACATAAGCACAAAACTTGCCTGACTGGATCATACCAGTTAGCTGCCTGTATCATAAATCAAATTAAAATTACAATTTACTTCAGAGCTACTTAATGACCAGAGATCAGTACTGTTGCTCAATGGTGTGCAGTTCTCTTAAAAAAAAAAAAAAAACAATCAAAAAAACCTGAAGCAATTATATTGTGTAATATTGAAACAGTGGTAAAAATTAACAGTGGTTTAAAACAGTTTCAGGTGAAGTTAGAATCTCAAAAACCTAGATAGTTTTATTAACTCAGGCAAATTTTTTTTAGAAATATTAAAAATCCTTTCTCTGATGCTACTGATGATTAAATCATGGTTGCATACAAGGCTTCTAAACTCATTTGGAAATCTCAGTCTTTCTACTTACGTAAATTCTGGAAAATCCCAGGCTCATGACCCTCTGTCTATCTATAATTAAAGGTCCACTCCCTGTCACAGGGGAGTGCTAATGGAATCAGAACCCAGTAATTACTAATGATTAAGTCCTTTTGCTATAAATCAGTCCAGAGATGAAGGATCTGATTGAGGATTAGGTAATGTTAAATAAGAACACAGTGGTGGCTGAAAATCACTTTATTGTAAAGCAACTGCTATTGAGGAAGTCATTTACAGTTGCATGAATGTTGGAAATGTGGAAAGAGAAGCAGCAGTGCGGGGATTTGGAAGAAGGCAGAGACAAGAGAATGGAAGTTAATGGCTGAAATGATGTGGAAGAGACTGGTGGGGATGGTGGGAGGGAAAAGAGCTTTCACAGAGTCCGGAGTTTGCCTGGAAATTTGCACTCACAGGAACAGAGTTACATTCACAAGACCTAAGTTACACTCATAGGACCTAAGTTCTCCTCTTGGATGTGGAATGTTCTGTCTCAGTATGGCAGAAATTTAGTACTGTGTTATTTCTCTGCTTCAGGCTTCCTCTTCACATGCTTTCATGTCTGAGGGGTCCTTCTTCACCAGAGTTGAAAAAAAGCCACGTTCTGTTGGAGACAAGTGAAGAGCTTGGGTTAAATTCTTGAAACATGTGATAGCTGAAAACAACAGTGAGGTGAGCAGTCAATCTTTGCATCATAGTGAAACTGTTGGAAGAAGTACCCTGGTTTAATTTCTATCTTAATAAAGCTGAGCCAGATGTGAGGAGAAATGTTTTCATAGTGCATAGGCTGGGTTTTTCCTTCACTTACAAATGAAAATAAAATTTACAAGGCAAATTCTATGACAATAGAATATTGACAAAACAAATGCGAAACATTTCCTCTTGCTAACAAGGTTGGTAATGTCTGTTTATTTATTCTAAAAGCCCGTGTGGCTGTGAAGCAGTTCCTCCAGCATCAACTCCTCCCCACAGCTCTCAGCTGCTTTTCAACACTCTTGGTCCAAAGTGTTTTCTTTATCAGCATAAGGTGGGAATAATTCACAAGAATAGGAGGGAATACATCAGGTTCTCAAGCTTGCAGCAGTGTTCAGGCTCTTTATCCCTAACGAAGGTGTTGATCCAAGGATTTGTGAAATGCCAGAATACTTTACATATGGCCATTTCTTTGGGCTAGACCACCCTTAAATACATCTTCTAGAAGAGGAGAGGAATTAAAGCAGGGCTCTGACAACCAAAAGCAAATTCTTGCTGGGGATTCTCTCCCCAAGCCATTTTCTTCCAAATTACCCAATAACTCAAATACCCAATAATTCAAATAGCCACTCAAGTAGGGCTTGAAGATGAATAATGGCATTGTGCCCCACACTAAAGCAGTTGCAATTCCTCCACCAGGAGCTGCTTTGTGATCAGCCTGGCTCATACCTTTGAAACAGGCAGGGAGGGTGAAGTTGCCATCCACACATGCCACATCTACAGTGTAGGCACAGGATTTTTCCTTGTTCTTGCAGAAGAAGGATACAGTTTCCCCGTGGAGAATGCCATCCTTCAGGTCGTTCTGAACTCTCTTCTTCTCACCATTGTACAATACCACAGCTTTCTTCACTGGTATTTTACATGGTGCTGTAAAAAAAATCCAGTTACAAGGAACGGGTTTGAAAAGGGGGTAGATTAGATCCCATCAGAATTCTGTATAGGTGACATTTGGGAGTGAAAATGTGCCCCACATATAGACAGAACTTCTGCTGGTACTAAAATGCTGAAGAAATTCAGACTCTGAATTCAAAAGTTTCCAGTGAAAATCCAGCCTCAGTAAAATTTCTAATGATATGAAATAGGAAGAGGAGAGGAAATACTCAGACAAAATAAATTACTGAAGTCAGTTCAGATACATCATATCCTACAACATTCAGCGTTGGGAGTGGGTTTAGATTATCAGGGCCTGGCAATTCCTTTTTTTGGCTTCCTTCTGAGCATGGCTCTAGGACAAAGGAGTGACAACTCAACAGTCAGAGCAGTGGTCTGATGGAAGAATTCAGTTTGATTCCTGGTTTCTAGGAGAGGAGTTGTGCTTACCTCTACAGACTGGTTTTGTGGACCAGTTTCCAGTGTTTTCACAGCGGGAATGCTTGGATCCCTCCATCACATAGCCAGGCTGGCAGCCAAAGCTGACACTTTCGTTGTAGTGATACGTTCTGCGGACAGCAAACTCAATGAACCCATTTTCTATTCCTATTGGTGTGGGGCAGGTGACAACTGGGGGACAAAACCAAAGCTTTATCAGTGTCCCGGGTCAAAAAGACACCCTATATACCTGGAAAATGGATAAAACCTTTCATGGTGGTTCATTGCAGCCTCTTTCACAGAAAAACACAGCCAGGGGGAAAACCACAACAAATAAATAAACATTTCTTGTTTTAAAGATACATCTATTGCAATCTGTGATTATAACATGATTTAAACATGGTGTAGTTTAACTAAAAGCAGGGATGTTTTTAGGACTGAGGGTAAGGTTGACTGTTTCTTAGGTGAATCTGAGCACTTAGAATCAAATTTTGGCTGCACATTGGAGGCCATGCTCAGGTTCCCCACTGTGTACCACATTCAGCAGGGTTTGTTTGTATAACCTTTACACCTGCAGCAAATATTTTGTCAGTCCCATGTTGTGTGCCATGGGTTTGCAATCCCCTTGAACCACGAGCCTGAATGATTGCAGAATTCAACTGCAGAATAATTGTGCTGTGTGTTTGCAGTAACAGTTGTAAAAAAAAAAAAANTCGTTGTTCATTCAGTTCTGTATACATAATTTCAGGAATATTTTTTGGTGTGGATAAAAGTGAGTTACTCACCCTTGCACACTGGAATGCTGCTCCAGGTCCCATTGGCCGTGCAGGTGGCTGTCTCATTCCCAATCAGGGCGAGAGGAGGGACACATTCAAACAGGATCGTGTCCAGGAAGTGAGAGACATTTCCAGGATTTAAGCGACGGAAAGAGAGGACCCCGAATTCCGGGAGTGAGGGAGGTGCACAAGTCACCGCTGCAAAAGCACAGCAATCAGAAAAGCGTGGCTTAAAGGTCAAATTGTTGTAGGATCAAAGGAGCAACATTTTTGTGATTAAATGAACCCACATGGAATCGTAACTGGCAAAACATAGGTTAAATTAAAAGTGTAAGGGGCTTCAGTGTATGGAATTCATGAGTTTTGCTGGATTTTTCAGACAATATTATTGCTTTTCAGTAAAGTGTTTTTGCAGGATAGGTTATAGCAAAACCCTGCGTAAGTACAAAGGCATGACAATATCCTCTTTTTATACACAGGGAGGAGGAATTTGAGTGGATAAGCATCTTACCTCCAGCTGTAAATAGCATCCCTGATCCCGACCTTTTGTACAGACCTTTAAACTGTATTTCTCTAAAATCCACCCATATAAAACCAAATATGCAGCATTCTGCTTGATTTTTCCTAACCAGCTTTTGCATAGCGCTAGAGGAGGCTTCTAAATGAGAGTATATATGATTTGAGCAATGGAATGGAACCTTTCTGGAATGGGAATGAGGATTAAATAGTTCTTTGTTATTGAAACACGTACGTTGACACTGCGGAAAAGTTCCGGTCCACTTCCCATCTGCCATGCACTGGCTCGATCTTGACCCAACGAGGTTGTAGCTGGAAACAAACAGTCCTGGTTATCACAACAGCCTGATCAGTCAAAGAACTGTCTTTTCTCATAAACAGAATTTAAAGAGTCCAGCTCTGAAATCCTTCCTTAGTTTAGCAATTCCTGACCTCAAAGGAAGTCTAGAATCAGATCTGAAAAATTGTTAATATTCAAATACTGCAAAGATTCAGGCAGAAGGCTTCATACAACAAGATGTTTTGTTGTTTTAACTTTATAATCTGTTTTACATATTAATTTCTACAATTGATTAATATTATGGATGCATGTAAGTAGCAAACATTGATCTGTGACTGCTAATGCAAGTGCGATGGTTTCTTGGGAGGAGTTCCTAGTTAATTATGGCAATTAGGATCAAATATTGAAAAGAACTCAGCATTCTTAAGAACTAAAGTCACTGAGGTGTGTTACTGTATTTTGGTCCCAGATATTTCAATTTCCATAAGCACATTACGTACTTCTCTCCCATCCTCTGTACTCACACTATGAGCATTTACTCTGAGTTTTAAAGAAATATTCATCATGTTTCTGGCATTTCAATAGCACACAGCTGAAAACCAGTCAATTGTAATTATCAAAATCAAATCAAGTCCCATTGCTGCATTTGGTGTCATAGTTGAATTTATTTATTCCTTTGCTTCTGTTTTGCAGAAGGAGGTTGTTGAGGCTGTTGGCCTCACTTTTCAGTGAGCTCTAGGCTGTGTCTCACCTGTGACCTTCCAGGTAAGCACTGTTCAGTCATTAATTACCTGAGTACAATTAAATACCTGCCACTATCAAATGCTTCCCTGCTTTTACCAAAAACTACTTTTTAAAATGCATCCTCATTTCTAAAGCTAGCAAGTAGCCTTGAGTAAAAGTGCATTTACTGCAGGTAAGTTAGGATTAACCTCATGTTTTCATTTACTGAGCTTGGAAAGGCATAGAAACACAATTTCCAGTCTCCAGAGCCCAACAGCATACCTTTGATGGAGATTATCTACTCTCTGCTGTAGGATTTCATCTCATGATGTAATAAGAGGATTTGAAAAGCAGGGGAAAGCAGTCCAGAATAAATCTTTGCATAAAATCTCTGCTATTTTGGTGGTTTCCATGTTTGTAAGACTTTTCTTTGGAGTAGCAAAGCTCCATAATGTTATAGCCAAGAGTGAACAGAGGTGGATCACCAGACAGGCTTTATTTTTATGATTTCTGAAATGCAGATGAGTTTTAATGTGCAGTTTTCTATGTTCTCTGTCTTGCAATATGGCAGTGGGTGATACTACAATGTGATTTATGTTATTTATTTGTCAGCATGAGGAAGGGCACGCTTACCCTGGATCACATGAGAAAGTTACAGTACTCTGGTACTGGAACTCTTCAAAATCCATTTTCCCATTCTGCAGTGGGGGAGGAGGGGGACATCTCTTTGCTGTTTATTAAATATTAAAAAAAGATAATATTATCTCATTAGGCATGAAATAATAATTTCATTATAATGGGAACAAGTAGATCATAAAGATTCATCCTGGTGTCTTTCACATTTCTCCACTCCCATGTACTACATTCCACAAGTCTGGTTGTTCTATGTGCCTATCAAAATACAAGTTTTTGTGACTAAATATTTCTAAGAGTTGATTGTCTGAGGAATGTAACTTCTCTGCATTGAAATGCTAAAAATGCCCACTGAGGGATGCAATAAATGCAGGGGTTATCAAGCAGAGTGTGTTGTTAGAGAATAAGCACTGCTGGGCTGGAGCAGATGAAGATTCACTGTGCCAGGTCCAACCTCCATCCCCATCCAGCAGCAGGGGCTTAAGGGGAGGTGTGGGACAGGGATGGGAAGATCCTTCCCCTGTTACCACCCCTCTTCCCCCACACCCTGCTGCCTTCCAACAAGCGAGGGAGGAACAACTGCAGAGACATCTGGTTAAACATATCCAACTCCTCCCCTGGACTGTAAAATATCCTTTTCAGATCCATGCAGGCCATAAATGAGGAGCAGGAGCTGCTGTTACTCACGGAGGCAGAGCAGGGTGTTGAAGGCCCACTTGCCAGTTGGGAGGCAGGTGTACTTCCTCTGCCCACTGTTGGGCATGAAGCCGGGCCGGCAGGTGTATTCCACTTCCTCACCCACTTCATACACCTTTTTGTCTACATTTATTGTGGCAAACAGGACTTCTGGTGGCCTGGGACAGACTGGAGGAGAGGAGATATTTTACAAGAAATGGGGTAAAAAAATTGGAGGTTTTGATTTCTCAACTGGAAGCAGAGGATTTGCTATTATTATAAGTTCCAGTATCTCCCTGCCCTGAGCTGAACTGTCCTTTTGTCTCACTGAGGCAGCTGATGGTTGCCATAAGTATTAGCCAGAAAAAAAAGGTGTTGTTCTTCTTCTCCCCAGCAGCTCTATCAATGGCCCCAGTTAGATTTTGTGTCACTTATTAAACTAAAATTCACTTTTCCTTCAAAATAGATTTATGAAGGTGGTGCACACAGTGAGTCAATTACAGTAAATTACCTTGGACAAAACAGGGTGAGAGGGACTTAGAAGCAAACTAATGCCTTTCATGTTTAATCTAAATCAGTTTGGTGGGGTCAGCCTGAAATCAGGTATTTTTTTCTTGCAATTAAATTTCTTTTTTTTTTTTTCCTCTGATTTCTCCAATTTTTCTGTTCACTGGGGTAGACCCTGTGTTACATGAGACAGCTCTGATTCCCAAACAGCTCTAACACATTGACAGCATGAACAACTCATCACCCGGAGGGTGAGAACAGGAGGGAACAGCGAGGGAGGAACAGAGGCTGCAGCCTGAGCTCCTGCTGAGGACACAGAGAGAGGTTCCTGCTGGCATTGTGGGGAGAGCACAGAAGGACACAGGGCTCAGGATGGGGAAATAAATGGCAAACACAGAGAGAGGGGATGTGAGACAATGCCCAGAGCCCTTGGCATGGGGGAAAGGAGGAGAAAAGCGAGTCAGGAGCTGTGCAGGCATGGAGGGGTGAGCAGGTGAGCAGAGATGGAGCAGGTTAATTGCTCACATTAAGGGCACACACACTTCTCCCCTGGCATCCAGACAGCCTGGGTCCCATATCTGTCAGCATTTCTTCTGCTTTCCTTCATTTTATACTTCTGTACACAGCCACTCACCTCACCACAGGAGGAGACAGAGGACAGAATGGAAAGGGAAAAGAAGAAAAGCTTTCAGAGAAAACCCCTATCCAAAACACTTGACCTGGATTATCTAGAGGCTTTAAAATCCCAGTGTTTTCTCCAGTTTCACCCATTCCCCCTTCAGGATGGGGTTGCCCCTAGGAAGTGGAAGGCACTCACCTTTGGTCGCAAGAGCGCAGTGGCTCAGAGCCACGAGGCACCCGAGCAGTGCCAGGGGGTGCATCCCTGCCAGTCCCCAACGTCCCGAGTGCCCCCCGGGCCAGTGCTCTTCCCTTAAAACGAGGGCACCCACAAAAGGATGGTTACATATTAACTCTTGCTGTTTATTCCCATCCCAGTAAACAGAAGATAAAAGCTTCCTTGTGTTGCTGCTAATAAAGGCTGAAGCAAGCATCACATGTTGCCTTCAGTGCATAATGCAGGAATTCAGATGGCAATTTCTGCCCCACACAGGCTCCTCTCTGGTTGTTTCTTCAGAGCATCTCCTGTTGGGACTGATGGTGTTGGGAAAAACAGTGCTCTGTATGGGATGGGGGTATTTGGAATGCAAAATTGAGTTGAATAATAGAACTGCCACTCCAAGGCTCATGTTTATCACTCAAGCGTGGACATTTCAGTGCACCAAAGGCTCCTGATAGTTATAGCAAAATAATTTTAAGGCAATCTGATCTGTTTTTGACATTGTACTGTCATGTGCCTCCAGTGATGTACCAGCCTCATGCCAGTTTACACAGATGATGATCTGGCCTGAAACTTTGGGCTTCAGGGCCCAGTTTGATCTGATTCCTGTTGTCTCCCAATTACCAGATAACCAAAAGCAGCAGAGACACTGCTCAGTGCCAGCACTGCAGGAAGGCTGAAATGATGATTCTTGTGCTCATTTGTGACAAGGGGGTCATAAATCATATTTCTGGGTGGCATAAAGCCTTGTTTTGGAGCTGCAAGTTTGGGTCATCAAGTCAGAACTGGACAGGTATTGGCTGAGGTTCTGATCACTGCAGTTCTCCTAATTTAGCAGATTTTAACTGCAGGAGCATCTGAAGTGCAACCAAAATAACATTTGTGTAATGATTGTTCCACGGTTTGGTGTTTCTAATCTAAGTATCCTCCTCCCCTGCTGACTCACAGCCTCTGAGGGGGAGTGAGGGACATTTGAAGCTCTGAGAGAAGCTGGGTTATGTCAAGCTCTTACTGCTGGGATCTCCAAGTGTTTGGTTTTGTTTTATGAAATTTCTCTGTTTGTATTTGAAACACAAATTTTAGCCACAACATTAAACTATTGGGAACATGCTATTCTTCTCAGAAAGAAAACGCTGTGAATGTCCTGCTCAGAGTATTTACCAAATACACAGTGCTGAAGGGCAAAGTACCATTCTAAACCAACAGAAAAAGATTGACTTCATTTTCTGTATTTACATCTGATTATTTTTCCATTTGTCACAGCCTGCTTTTTCCTCCTCTCTTTCACAAGTCGCTTTTCCCTTCGAGGCACATTGCTGTTATGAACTTTATTGCCTCTGCCTTAAATCCTTCCTTAGATTTGCCCGATATTTGGATTATATCCTTTTCTGTGTTTAAAAGACCGGGAATGGATGAGATCAATTTGGGGCATTTTGGCGTTGCTCACACGCAATTCCTCCCGCGCGCAGCAGGGGACGCAACGCGCTCTGCCTTAAACGGGAAATCCCAAAGTTTTCTGTACTAAAAAGAACAGGGAAAAAAGAGTTAAATTACCTGCACATTCATTTTCCCATAGATTGTGAGCGAAAACTGTACTGCTCTTAAAATTGAGACTTAAAGCTGCATGTGAAAGGGACAGGGGAATGAATATTTATGTATTTCACATAAGTGCACAGTAACTGCCAATGTTGTGATTATTCTTGAAAACGTATTCTCTGTGATAAGAAACATCTGAAAGCATGTTAAAAATAACTGTGTGTTCCAGAAACTGGAGAAGTCCAGAGGAGGACACTGAGTTAATCATGAGACTGGAGCCCCTGTGCTCCGGAGCCAGGCTGGGAAAGCTGGGGGTGCCCACCTTGAGAAGGCTCCAGGGAGAGCTCAGAGCCCCTTGCAGGGCCCAAAGGGGCTCCAAGAGCTCGAGAGGGACTGGGGACAAGGGATGGAGGGACAGGACCCAGGGAATGGCTTCCCACTGCCAGAGGGCAGGGCTGGATGGGATATTGGGCAGGAATTGTCCCCTGGCACAGGGTGCCCAGAGCAGCTGTGGCTGCCCCTGGATCCCCGGCAGTGCCCAAGGCCAGGCTGGACAGGGATTGGAGCAGCCTGGGATGGTGGAAGGTGTCCCTGCCCATGGCTGGGGTGGATGAGAGGATCCTTAAGGTCCCTTCCAACCCAAAGCATTCTGTGATTCTGTGAAGATGTGACTATTATTGTATGGATTCACCTTGGCACAGCACAAGCAACCCAACCTAGTTCTTGCTGTGGTTGTGATTGTGTGCAGTTCCATGCATCAGCTGATTTTCCATCAAATCCAGCCCACTCCTTTCACATGTGAGCTATTTAATATTACAGCTCCTGCAAACCAGATAACGAAGCAGAATTCTGTTTCATCAGAGACCACATAAACACGGAGCAAAGTGGTGGTCTCTACCCCAAATACTGTCATATCCTAAAGAAAGAAATGGCAGCTGCAAGCAGAGAAAGCAGGGCAGGAACACTCCGAGGTGGTATCAGCAGTCTGATTGTTACCTGGGGTTCTGCTAACACAGCCTGAAGGGACAATATTCAGGAGGATGTGAACAAACTGCCTTTGCAGAATGGTGCTACCCAGGCTAAAATATGAAGGGCAGCGAAGCAGAGACCAAGAGTGAAGGTTTAAAAAGGCAGGAATTAAATGATGGAGACTGGCATTGCTGGCTCATCAGAGGGGTTTCTGTAAGCAACAGGAGAGAGGAACAGGATAAGCCAGCAAAGGCCTTACAAAGTGAAGGTAAAAATGAAGAAGAAGGAGGGAAAAAATGGAGAAAAATAAAACTGCAGATGAAAAGCAGTCTGTGTAGCAGCATTCTTTGTTGACACCATGATCAACTGGAGCTGTCAGGACAATAGGAAAAGACATTATAATAATTGTGACACCAGATAATAAGGTAAGCAAAGGCTTTCAGAGTCGAATTGGTCTCTCCTGGAGTTATTACACAGGAAGTTTTCAAGAACCAGGCAGACTGAAGGTCAGTGAGATCACAGTTCCCAGCTAATGAGGCAGACCTGCTGTCTTCCCTCTAACCTGTTGTTCTGCTCCTCTGCTTGGTGCTGTTATTTTCCTGATGGTACAGGATGGGTCACTCTGGTCCTGCCACAGGTTTGCTGGGGGTCTGGCCTGCCAGACAGTGGGGGCTGGGTCTGCACTGCCTTCTGTTCTCAAGATTTTCTGGCTTTTCTTCAACCACAAAATGCACCACACAGCCAGGTAAAGATGCTGAAGTTTCTCAAATCCACAGGCTTGTGTTGACTGGGGACACTGAGGGAGAATATGAAGGCTTGGATGCAGCCACCCCTGTGTGCCAGCCCCTGCTTGCTGCACATTCAGATTTCTCTGGCATGAAAGAAAGCTGCCTTTGGGGCAGCAGTGGGACCAGCAATCTCATCCTTCACCTGCAAGGATCAGATATTCAGATTCCAGAGCCCTTCCCACTGTTTCTTTTGTTCCACCTGTTGGTCACTCTGTTGTCATGTTCAGCCAGCCAGAAACCAAGATCCACTTGCACTGTATTATTTTCCAGTGAAATTATCTAAATATCTATCTATCTATATATAAATATATATGTATAAATGTATTTATATTTCTATATTGCCTGACTAGTGGAAGGGGGTTGGAACAGGATGACCTTTAAGGTCGCTTCCAACCCAAAGCATTCAATGATTCTGTGACATTGGAGGCAAACGTGCAGTAACAGATACTGACCTGACAGAATGTCTCAGTCACAGAAAAAGTAAACAGTGACTATCTAATTCTTAAAAATATTTTAAATTTCACTCAGTGGAAAATTCTAGGGGTAAATTGCATTCCTAGTTACCACTGATGTTCCTGATTTTTTTTTTCTGAAGTTAGCAAAATAATTATGATTTTAGTCCTGGATCTTAAATCACTTTTAAGCACTCACTGTGGATATTGAAATCCCCGTTCCTGTGTGAATCGGACATGGCAGAGGGCTGGCACTAATAAGTTTTCCAGGTGACAGCAGGCCTGTATTCTTCTGCAGAGGCATGAAGGTGTTCCAGTTTTCACATACATTAAACTCACAGTGTACAAAACCAGAGAGCATTTTACAGCTCCTTCCTCCTCTCCGCCTTCTCATTTCCTGCACAGAAAACCCGGAGAATCTCTCTCACAGTTCTACTGTGACCCAAATATTGTGAAACAGTCTGTTCCTCTGATAAATTTATCTAAACGCTGTCTAAAAAAAATCCTGTGTTAAATTTCTTCCTCGGGAATGTAGAATTACGAAGCCTCGGGGGCAAATTATTCTCTGTGAGAGTTTGAATCTGCAGGGAGGAGATCTGCAAGGGACAACTTTTGAGATGTCAGTGTCAAAGCACAGCATGGAGGCACAGACTTTCTCACCTTTTGTTGGCTGATCCCACCTTTTCGCCTTCCCCTCAGTGCATTCAAGGTAGAAGCCATCCCAGAGAAAGCCTCAGAGTCAGGGTGCTGTCCATGCTCAAGCCAAACTGCTTCTTTTCTCCCATCAAGCTTCCAACAAAGCTTTCAAGATTCTCTTCATCATTATTCTTCCACTTTCTATTATGCCAAATGCCACAGATTTCTGTGACAGCAGTGTCTGACCTATTTTTTTAAATTATTATTTATATACATACATGTTTCTCTGTGTGTGTGTGTGTGTGTGTGTGTGTGTATTGCCTGCGGTTGTCATCCTGTTTACAAGCTGGAGAGAGGTCACAGCTGGTCAGGATCTGCTGCAGGTTCTCTAAGGAGCACTCTCTGCTGCAGGAAAGCACTTTACTCTCAGCACATCAGACTGTCCTTAGCATTTTCCCACCCTATGATCCAGCAGAGAACCCTGGCCAGGCCTCACCCTGGCGTGACCCCGGCCCTGCCGATGGAGGATTTCTCTTGCTCCCCTGGCACGGTGCCACGGGGCTATCAGAGAGCCCAGCTCCCACCAGATTTATTTCCTGCCACTGGGTGGTTTTCCCAAGTGACAGATAAGAGGATCAGCCACGGAGAAGCCGTTTGGGATATTCATCCATATTAAAACCTCCGCTGAGCAGGGCACACATCTGGGATCGATGCCCTGCCGGAGACTTCCGTTTGTGCCACCCGATAAATCGAGAGCCCCGGTGCAGAGAGCCCCTGGGATCTGTATCAGCCACGGCTATCAGCTGGGAAATTCTCTCTGGGCACAAGGCCAGAGTGTTCCGGATGATTAAATCTACCTTCTTTGTGACTCAGTTCCTGTACAGTGTAATCAAAAAGTGGATACTGATCTCCCTTATGGTCTAACCCAAAACCTTCCCACGCCAGTTCAAGTCCTGACATTGGTTTCATTGGAGGCTTTTTTAATGGGATTTTATTAATGTTTTAATATGTGATTTGAATCAGTTTATGTACATTCAACAACATTACAAGATTAGGATGTTTTTCCCCAGATTTTTATTATTGGACACAAATAGTTGGCTGGGGCTTTAAAATACATTTTTATAATATATATAATATATATTATAAAACACATATGTGTTATATAATGTACCATATAATATAAAATATATTTTATATTTTTTTTTTAATTTTCCTATATTTCCATTTTTTAAAATATGTTTCTATATATGCTGGTACTCATAGCAAGTTACTGCGAAGGGGGTATTCCTCATTTCACTGTTGACTGACAAGTCTGAAAAATCTAAAAATACACTCTCAGAACTGAAAGTTCCATGAAATGCTGGATCCAGAAGGAAGACCATTGACTTTTATGAGCTGGTATTTAAGAGTGCTCTTGAATATTTAAACACAAGTGGAGGAGTTTAGAGCCAATGCTGCGGGTTTGTCTTGAGCAAGGAATTTTTCTAGAAATGCAGCGCTGCAGCATCAGCTTCTCCACCTCTGGGGTGAGCTCTGTGTGATGCTCGTGGCACCACATTATTCTGTGCCTGGATCCTGTTAACAGATTTGTGCTGTACCACAGGGATGCTTCTTTTGTGGTGGGGACCATTAGGAAGATCTGAATAAACCAATTTCTCTCTGTGACAGCCTCTAATCTGCAGCAATAAATCCAGGGGGAAGCTTTCCTAAGAGGAAGCAGACTTTGGAGAGGCCGGTATCGATAACTGGAATCAGATTTTCTGAAGGGCTCCAATCCTGTTTGGATAGCTAGATGAAGGCCATGCTTTTAAAAGTGCTCACTTTGTTAAAGGACATTTTTGGTGTGTTGGTTTCTTCAGAAGATGCAGCTCTATCTTGTGGTTTCCAGAATGCTTTGACAATCTGCAAATCTTTGACTCAGCTGCTGTGACAATCTCCTCGTGTGTGTGTATCTCTGAAAGTTCTGATTTTGGTGGTGTAATCTGCACCATAAGCAAGCCAGGCTCTTCTTGGAGTTTTGCATTTATTTTGTAATCTTCTGTAAAAATAACAAAAATAAGTATCAGAGGTCATTTTTCCTTAATTCATTGCACATGGAGATTTTTTTCATTGCCCAGGAAGACAGAATGATGCTGCCAGAATTTTGGCAACAGGAATGAAATAAAATTGTAATCATTCCAGCATTGCCAGGACTGATATCAGTGACATTCTCATAAATTCAAGTTTTGAAAGGAGAAGATGCCCAGATGTTTTGGAAAGAACAGATCATGAGCACTTTACAAAGTGAAAAATATTTATTACAGAAGTTGAAAATGCACAGAAAGTGCAAGCATGTTCAGTGCATATTTTGTTGCTTTTTAAATTATTATTTCTAAGGGAAAAAAAATCTCATTTTTCTCCCTCATGTCATCTAATTATGTGGTCATTAATGAGAAGGACATTTTTTTCCCATGGTTATCAGGCTATAATAGTCAAGTTGAATAATATTATTCCTCTGTACAGGCTGGCTTAACCACTGTTCAAAACCTTTTTAAACCGAGCTGCCCAGCTCTTGTCTCTCAGGCACAACACACCCAGAATAAAATCCACTGGCACTTTCATATGGAATGCCCTGGGTTGTCCTTTTTTCCTAGCAGCATTGTAGGTGAGATGTTTGATTTTTAAAATTACATTTTCTGGAAGAAAACTATTTTAAATGCAATTCATGTTGAAATCTGTAAACAATCAATAATTTTATTTCTATCCAAGTAGGAATTCTGGAGCTATTGAGGTCACAATAGCTTGTGAATGGCAGCATGAGACTGACTTTGGGCAACCTAAGGAGATGTTCCCTTGTTATTATGATATGTATTAGGCAGCTAATCTTTCCTGTCTTTAATCTACAATACTGTATTAAAAGACCAAAAATAGTCTCCACTGTCGTTAAAGGGCTGTTTCTGCTTTTTTTTTTTTTTAATTTATTTTTTAATTTACGTTCTAGTGGGGAGTTGAATGAATGTTCAGTGCTGACAAACAGAATCCTTCCCCACCTGCCTTCTCTGTGGCACAGAGTTTTTCCACACTTCATTTTTCAGTTACCCACCACTCAGGGCTTTGGAAATGTTTTTTTGAAATTAATGTTAGCTTGTTTTGTGCGTCAGTGTTGTCACTTCTCAGTCCTTCTAAATTAAACAAATGTTTTAAAGCTGTGTTTGTCCAGCCAAACTCTTGCCATTTCAATTATTAGTGTTTCCAGGAGTGCAAACACTTGTGCAGAGCACAGACGGACGTGGTATAATTGCAAATCTTACCATTGGAAATGGCATTTTGCTTTCCCTGCATCAACTTGTCATCATGTAATGGTGGCACAGGAAAAGAAGGGAATATCCTGGATATTCCAGCTGATACAGTTTTGTATTTTTCTCTCACATTTGTTCTCTGGAATAAACAAAATGCGACATGAAGGTTCCTATTTCTTGTGTCTCTGATAAATGCGATTGAGCTGTCACAAATAATGAGTTGAAGTATGATATACATAATAACTATTTACAATTCATCTTCACAAGGCAAAATTCTGCTCTTGCAAAATAATCATCCCTTTCAATTGAAAATTTATGGGAATATGGTAAATAAAATAGCCCACACCTTTCTGCTCACACTGAAATAGTGGGAAATTTCAGTTTTACTTCAGTGCCAGTGAAGACAAAGCACAGCCTCAAGCAGGGGAAGTTCAGGATGAATATCAGGAAAAAAATCTTCATGGAAAGGGTGGTTAGGAATTGGAGGGGGCTGCAAAGAGAGGAGTCCCCATCTCTGGAGGTGTCCAAGGATTGCCTGGACATGGCCCTCAGTGCTCTGGGCTGGTGACCAGATGAGGATCAGTCACAGGTTGAATTTGATGGTCTTGGAGGGCTTTTCCAACCTCAGAGATCCTGGGATTCCCTGATCCTCTTTAACCTCCATTAAGTGTTGTCCTGCTCTGTCAGGAGCTCTCTGCTGCTTCAGACTGATACTCCAGAGCTGATGTTCCCCAGCAATGGAGCAGTACAAAGCTACTCTTTGTAGCAGTTAACATCAGAAAAGCCCTATGGAGATTCCAACAGAGTGTCAGGAGAAGGTTTCAGGACAGTGACATGTTCTGCTTGTCAAGGTCTCACCTCTGGATGTACCTACAGGGGGCCTTGACCTGCAAACTGAAACTCTCCAGGTACAGCTTACACTTCAGTGCAAAAACACTGGGGAAAAAATAGGTCTTTGAGGGCAATTTTTGTCAGCTGGCAATGATACAGTGAATGTGTCTGGTTTCTTTAAATTAAAGAAGAAAAGGAAGGCCCTGGGCATGGTGATGGGGGTGGTGGGTCAGGTGGGACCCATCAAACCCAGCCAGTGCTTTGTCTCTGACAGTGACCGCAGGCGCTCACCTGAGGAGAAGTGAGGAAAGCAAGCAGGATACTTCCTGCAAAGAATCTCTCACTTTCTGAGCATTTTCCATTCAGGAAACTTTCTGAGCCAGCTGTGCTCTTGTGTTTGGCCTGTGACATCCAAGTTCTGTCCATCCCAGGTCACCCCACTGCACAGAGTCCCACTCACATCCTGCACCAGGGCTGGTCCTGTGCGTTTGGTTCTTCTGGGCAAGGAATTCCAGGGGTCAGCTGGCCCTGGCCAAACCCACCTACTTTGTTCCTAACAAACCTGTGCCTCATGTTTCTCTAAATAAATCACAGAGGATCCCTTGTTTAGCTGGTACAAGAGCAGTTTGTTTTTTCCACATGGCTTGAGTGCTTTGTTTGTGTTTCAGAATCTCAGTCTTTCTGCCTTTTTTGCATGTACAGTTGAAGACAGAAAGTTTGCCTACACAAGAGAATTGTTCTGATGCACTCAAAGGAGTGTGAATTCCTCTTTGGAAGAGACATTCAGAATTTTTCTGGAGCAATTGCTGGTGGGAAGGACAAAACCAGCAAAACAACAGTGACAGCAAATCCTCCAGCTGAGGCAGAAATTCTGTTTGTACAATCTGGAAAGCGACAAAATCCAGGAAACATCCCAAAGGACCCCATCACTTTTCAGTGTGTAACAGCATCAAGCTCTGATTCAGCTCCAAAGCTAGGAGATATTTTACCATGCTCCTCATACTCCTGAGACAGGAGAAAAGAAAGCAATGGGTTGTCACTCAGTATTCTGATGAGAACACTGATATAAAAAAACTACTTTACATTCAATGTTCTGTATATGATCAGCCATTTATTTCCAGTTCTATGGAGAGCTGCTGTGAGGATAATGCACAAGCTATCTGCATGAGGAATGGGTTTTGCACGACTTTCAAGGAAACTCAAGTTGAAATAATGGCCTCATTTATCTGTCGCAATGGGAAGGAGGATTTTCCTGATTGGGACATATCAATGGACTGCAATTTCATCCCTGGCAAAGTATTAATTATTATAATATACCATTTTTCTTTTCCCCAGAATTTTTTCAGCAATGCTCTTTCTGTGACATTTCATCTCTCAGAGGGCTGTTTCTTTCTGTACTTAGTGTTCTTTTGATTGTGTTTCAATGCATGCATTGAGGCTTTCCCAGCAGTACTGGCCTGTGTAAACAAGCTGTCTGCCACATGGAATATTTTAATAATAAAACCTGTCTCATGACCCAGGGCTTCCCAACCTGCACTCTGAGGAACTTGGAGGGGAAAAGGGCGGAGAGGAGGGTCAGTGTAACTACAGAGACAGGGATAAAGTTGTGGAGACTCTAAACAGAGATGCTAAAAGACAGAAAGTTGCAGAAACCAATGCTGAGAGAAATGGACAAATTATTTCCATCTCCTCAGCACTGGGCTAAAAGACAGCTTCTTACAGAAATGTATCTATTTATGTTCCCACATCCTACCTTTTTCTATTTTTGGGAAATGTTTAAGGTATATTGTTGCCAAAGTGGGGGTAAAAACAATAAACAGGCTTTTCTTCGTGAATGAATTTGTAGTAGGATCTGGAGAACCACGAGACTGGTCAAAACATGACAAATTTAAGAAAGGAAACTTCAACACTAAACTCAATGGGTGACTTCACACAAAGAGAGAAACCAAGTTTGTATTGCATGGAAAAAATAAATTAGGAAAACCTGGTTTCTTAGGATATACTGTGAACTCTGTGAAATACTGGAAACTGGTAACTGGCTTTGACCTAATTATGGCTAGTAATTATTCCACAGTGGTTGCTGGGAGAGATGTCCTCATGAACTGGCTCTGTGGAAATTCCTTGGGAAGATGAGACTGGGTGAAGCAAACAGGTTTTAGGCAGCTGCATTGCAATGATCAAACCATCCTTCCTAAAAGGGCTTTGGAAAAGAGGCACTTGTCCTCCTGACTCTCTAGAGAGGGCAAGGGTTGTGATTTGCTTTGAAATGTGAGGAGGAATTCGCTCGTGAACTTCCTTATAGGCCTCCAGCAGGAAGTGATTCCTGTTTGTTGAGTATTTCTCAGAAGCAGGAAATAATAAAACAGTTGCAATTGCCAAAGCAGTTGATGGAGGTGTTCTCCTTGGCTCTCTTTGAATGGATCCGAGGCAGAACAGGGCCTGCATGCACATTTTCTTTAGGAAAGAGACCTTTTTTAAATTGCTTTTTTATTAAAAAATGGTGCAGGCAGTTGTTTGCTGTTCCAGCAGATGAGTAAAAATGAAGACATTTCATGAGAAACCTCTTCCAAAATGAACCCAGATGCACTTACAGACCTAGGGTGGTACTGATGAAAGTATAGAAAGGACTTCAGAAGTTGTGCTTGTTACAGCAATAAACAAATTCTGGAGAAAAAAAAACCTCCTAAGTCATCCAATGGGAACTTCTATCAGGGACAGTCTCTAGGATATTGTCCAAATAGTCACACAGGAGTAAATTTGCTATGAGAAGACCCCATAAGTGGCACTTTGGAGTCAGGAGTTCTGCAGCTGCTGGCCAGGAGATTGGAAAAGCTGGTGCCCTGATTCAATAACCACGTATGTGCCTGAACACAAACAGTGAAAATGCTGACTCCTCGTCCAGATGGCCTGAACCAGAAGCAAATTGCAAACGCTTCCTCAGGCAGAAGAGCAAGTCCTGGGCTGCTGGGGGAATGTGTGCACTAAGAAGAGGTGGCAGACGCCTTTCCTCCTGTTATTTGCAGAGGAGGGATGAGTTCCTCTATCACTCACAGGACCTGAGTGCAGAGTAGGAAAAATGAGTGTCCAGGCAGTAAAAAACCTCCCAGCAAGAGGAGCTGATATTACAACAGCACATCCCAAAGGTGTCTGGGACTGGAACACGCCATCCCCCTGTGGTATCACTGTGAGAGTGTCCTTGTCATGGTGACAAAGCCTGATGTTGAAGGTAAATATAATAAAAGCACCATGTAAGTGCTGTGTATCCAACCTGCAGCAGTAAAAGCAGTTGTATATTAAATACAGTTGTGTTATAAGGGTTTACCTGGTTGTCTGGGCACACATTGTAGTTTTTCTTTGCCTAGTGTGTCTAGTGGCAATATACAAATAATTACTGGGGTTGAGAATAAATAGTTGCTTTACAGAGAGAGAGAGTAAAGCAATCCTAATGCGATCCTTTAGTGTGGTGAGTGGTGTCATTTGGCTTTTCCCTGGGGCCTGACATGAGCCTGGGGCTCTCGCCAATGTCTCAGTGAATGAATCCAGTCCAGAGTCACTGGCAGGAAAGAAACTGGAATCCAAAATGACTCAGCAGGTCTGTGAGATTTTAAGGAACAGTGAAATATATAGATTGCCCCAAACCTGATGTAATTCGAGTTGTGTCCAGCTCAGATTCTCCAGTTTTGGTGGCTCTGTTTGTGATACAGCACAAAAGGAATGGAAATAAACATGTTTCGTGCTTCTTGACAGAACCCTTAATGAGAGTACAAAATGTTTCTTGGTGCTCCTCATGCTTTGGCATAAGTTGATTAAGGCAAGAAAAATCTATTCCCCTTGAAGAAAAAGAAGAGATATGAAACATGTGCAGAATAGGTGGAGACCAAATTAAAAATCTTTATATTTCATTGGATTTCAGATCAAATTTGGAAGTAGTTGCTCACAAAATAAAATCCATGAAGCAAGGGCATATGGCAACAGTTTCTAGGGCATCTGGCATGATTCTCTAAGTTTAGAGAGAAGCAGGGCCATCCCTGTCATTGGGTATTTGGTGAAATGCCACAGACATTCCAGTTCTGCCAGGTTGCACCCAGAAACCGAGATTACTCCTTAAATTAATAGTAAAATAGCATGTAGCAAGTTATTTCTGTTCTGTGCTAAGTGTCCATGTTCACTTCTGCCATCAGCAAATAAGACTTAATTTGAGTTAATTAGCTGGCTTTCATTCTTGTGAAATGAAACATATTACACATGCTTACACAGACAGACGAGTGCATAGATATGTTGGGGTAGAACTTTTAATATGCATTTATTCCCCATATGTGTAAATTTGTAACCACGGGGATAACATTTATTAAAAACAGTATGATTAATATTGTGTTTTTGTGCTTAATGTATATGTTGTGGTTTTGCATTAGCATAGCCATGATTTATGTGGTATTTTTCTGAGTGTATTAATATGAGAGGATGCCATAGGCAGGTGTTTCTGTATCCAGGGACTTGGGAACATTTTGGGTGTAATGTGAGTAAATGAAGATGAACAGATCTATTGTTTTGTGGAATACTTGACGACACTGATGACATAAAACCAAGGTAATAGTCTGTTGTGTATGTGCTGAATGCCCTAATTAGTGAGAGACTTGGTGAATGTCTCCCACACTTTTTGAGGCGGACATTTGTATTGAAGTAAGAAATATTTAAGGATATTTACATTGATACATTAAGATACACAGCACAGGGCAGGGGGCAGGACATCCTGTGGTACTGCGTGATGCACAGTTCCGTGTGACCTCTGCCAGGCTGTGGCTGGGTTTGTGAGCGGCAGGAAGGGGAAAGGTGTGTGGAGGAGAGCAGCAGATGGCTGCACTTTTGTTTGTTGTGGTGGAGGAATAACGATTCTCGGGGTAGCTGCAGGAAGCGCGTGTGGCAAAGGCGGCCGAGAGCAGCGGGGTGCGGGCTGCTCGTGCTCTGGGGCACCCAGGCGAAGGGAGGCGGCGGTGGCACTGGGGATGGAGGTCACCGTGCTCCTGCTGCTGCCCCACCGGGGTGCGGGCACTGGCGGAGAGAGAAGGTGTGGGTTTCCATGGCTGGCACCGGGGAAACGCTGTCTGTGTGTGATCTGCCCGCGGTGCGTGTGAATGTGTGGAGGGAGGCAGCTGCTGTGTGTGAGAAGGGGCTGCTGTGTCTGCGTGTGCACGGAGGGAGCTAGGGGGTGAGAGGAGCCGGTCTCCGTACAGGGGGTGTGAGGGGAACCTCCGTGTGTGTGAGAGAGATAAAGTGAGAGGGGACTTCCTTTGTGTGTGTGTGTGTGTGCGAGGGGGATCTTCTGACTGTGTGCGATAAGGGAACCTCTGCGTGTGAGTGTGCGTGGGAGAGAGAAAGTGATAGGGGAGATTCTGTGTGTGCGCGTTTTAAGGGAACCTCTGAGCGTGTGCGTGAGAGAGAGTGAGGGGAGCTCGTGTGTGCGTGAGGGAAGCCCGTGTAGGTGAATGTGAGAGAGATGGGGAACCGGTGAGTGCGTGAGCGGAACCGCTGCGATTTGGGGGGAGCTGCTGCGCCTGAGTGAGAGGAGCGGGGTGTGCGGGGAGAGCCGGTGTGTGTGAGCCCCCGGCAGCGTGTGTGTGTGCGTACGAGAGAGCAGCCGGTGTGCGTGTAAGGGAGCTCCCCGGTGCGGGAGCTGACGAGGGCCAGCAGGTGCTGCCGCCCCCCGCGCTCCCCCCCGGCGCTCCCCTGCGGAGGCGGCCCCGCGCCCGCCCCGCCCCGGCCGGGGGCTCGCTCGCTCAG